>JACEEZ010001592.1:630000-650000 GCA_016584305.1 Chionoecetes opilio | reverse complement strand
CTTATGTACCTTTACGCGAGAGAGAGAGAGAGAAGAGAGAGAGAGAGAGAGAGAGAGAGAGAGAGAGAGAGAGAGAGAGAGAGAGAGAGTGTGTCAGCTTGGTTTTTTTTTTTTTTTTTTTTTACATCACACAGGACTGGCCAAGGGCACAACAAAAAGAGGTAACACAAAGCCCGGGCAGTTGCCAGTCCCTATAAAGAAGACAGTAAGAGAATACAAAAAGTGGGGTGGGCCAATTTAGTTCGGGAGGTGTCTTGTTACTCTTCTCTTGAAAAGATTTAAGTCGTAGGAAGGTGGAAAAATAGAAACAGGAAGAGAGTTCCAGAGTTTACCAGTGAAAGGGATGAAAGAGTAAAAATACTGATTAACTCTTGCATTAGGAAGATGGACAGAATAGGGATGAGAATGAATAGATAGTCTTGTGCAGCGAGGCCGCGGGAGGGGGGGAGGCATGCAGTTAGCAAGTTCAGAAGAGCAGTGAGCATGAAAATAACGGTAGAAGATAGCAAGAGAAACAACATTGCGGCGGTGATTTAAAGATTGAAGACAGTCAGTCAGAGGAAGGGAGTTGATGAGACGAAAAGCTTTTGACTCGACCCTGTTTAGGAAAGGTCTGGAGTCCCATTAGTGGAAGCCTTGGTATCGTACACAAGGTTAGGATAGATTAAGTTAGGTTAGGTCAGACGTGGGGTTTGACTTAGTTGTAGATAATATTTAGAGAGAAAAAAACTTATTAGCACTTATGTTTGCGGGACGGGGCGGGGCAGAGGCCACAACTAAAACACGCCTTATGTTGCTGCTCCACTGTTGTGATTTGGTCGTTTTCGAGAACGAAACTATTTTGTCTGATGGTTTTAGATGTGTTACATGAATTGTGTAATATGTTGTTAGTTTTCGGCAGAAATTCCTAGTTTTTAAACATGGGGGGATGGGGGTATAAATATATAATTATTTGCACCTAAAACGAGTGCCAAATTAATTCAAAACACCTCAAAACTATTCAGACAAATAAAGTATCGTGCAGGAGACCAGTGGCGGCATTAACGAGACTGTCCCGTCACTTGTCAGCAGCAAGGCAGTGCCGAGGCAACACTTGGTGCCGCGTCGGGCTGTGCGCGGCCCACCTGGCTGCCAGACTGCAGCCCATCCAAGGCAGCTCGAGAGCCATCCTCTTGGCCAACACCACCTAGAACATCCAGTCCATCCTGGCATCGTTGTATTCATAGTTATTACTTATCCGTGGAACAGTTTCTCTCCCGAGTTCGAGCCCCGTTCATTGGTGGCTGAGTTCATACTGGCGTGGTGGCCATAGTCTGTAGCGTCAATACCCTGGCTGTTGTGCCTTGCAGTCTGCCTAGATAGGATCCCAGCATATTATCTTGTTCTGTCTTCTTTGTCTTAATAAATACTTACTTGTCTATGGAACAGTTTCCCTTCTCGGTAAAACACGGGCTGAGTTTTCCTTCGTGAAGAGGAAAGAAAGAAACAACGTCTAGAATGCAAAGTTTATTCCATTTTACAATCATTATTCTGATTCTGATTCATCAATTCACGCACGAGTTTGAGCCGCAGTGTTTCTCGAAGGTGCAGACGTCGAGGAAGCGGACCTGCGTGCCGTCGAAGCAGGTGGTGTAGTCCGTGAGGATGGGCGGGTACACGTCCGCGGACACGGTGGTGGACGTGTTCAGGAACATCCAGTCCATGTCGCAGCCGCACTTGAGAGGATTGTCTGGAACACACAGGTGAGAGAGAGGGAGGAGGGAGAGTCAGTAACAACCGGCGGCCGCCTGGAACGCTCCCTGCTGTCCTCTTTGTTGTGCTTGAAATAAGTGGCATGATATGATCGTCATTTTAAGAGGCTGTCTCAAGATGAAGGATAAAGCACTCCGTGTTTATATGATCCATAATGTACACTGTTGTGCCGCATCTGTACTACGTGGGCGAGGATGCGGCCTGTACCGCTGTGCTGCCCTCAGCGGCACACCCAGTCACTGCTGAGGCCACTGACAAACCACCCAGCTATCAGCAGCCTTGTGGTCAGCGACTCAAGACTAATTTTATTTAATGTTTCATCATGAAGTGATAGTATCGCAGATCAAGATGGAGAAGGGCAGGTGAGGCACGCTGCACGCCGCACCCTCGCCGCCGACCGCCGCCGCCGCCGCGCTCCGCCACCAAGGGTTTTCCCCAAAGCTGTGGGAGAAAGTTCTCACCTGTCATGTATACATAGCCGCCGCCCGACACTTGGTCGAGGAGAGGCTGCCAGATGTACTGCGTCATCTCCGTCACGTCGTTGTTGGCCAGGTCGATGATGGCGTCCGGCTGGCACCCTGAAAGCAAACCAAGAGTGTCAACGCTGACCCCGCCCTCGCCCTATAGACACTCTCACGGGGCTGTGTGTGTGTGTTTGTGTGTGTTGTGGGTGAGGAGGGGGTGGGGGGGAAGGGGTGCTGACCTCTATGGACTAATGCACACTGTCAGCTGGTAGGACATGATCCGTAAATCGTCGGGAGTGAGACCAATGCGTCAATAGTAATATTATTTACAACGTGCGCGGGAATACTGTTGCAAATATTAATAATGCGATTCAAGAAAAAAAGTATATATTGATTTGATTTAAATTATTTACCAACAATATTGTCTGTGTAGATCGTGGAGGTTTGATTGCCAACTGTGAACTTAACCCCTTGAGGCCTAGAACGTAATTTCCATTGTAATTTGGGTACCATTAGACTATTTTAATGAATGTAAGCAATAATCTATAGATATGACCTGTTTAGTACCTTTGTCCACTAGCTAATTTGGTATAGGCTACTAAGTTACTTTTCGTGATTTTATGGCTAACCGACGATTTTATATAGCAAAGGAAAGATCTGGGCGTGAAGGGGTTAATAGTCATCGTTAATATTTCTAAAACCTGTAAATTTGACTTTTTTTATATACGGTAAATCCCGATTGCGTCACCTCTCCGTCCTCGCTTAGATGAAGCAAAATGATGTGCTCGCCGCGTGGTTCTTTAAATAGATTTCTTAATTTCAGAATGTTTATATTTTTTGTTATCCAACGTCATACTCTAATTCATCTATATGCTTTAGGTCGTATTCAGGATGCGAGCGTACAAGTGGGTTCAGTAATGATGACTCTTATATTTAAGATCAAAGGTTCTGTTAATGAACACTATTAACCTATCAACATTGCTAAGCACCTCGGGAAATTGTTGCTTTGGTTGCTAAATATTAGATATTATAACTCCAAAACTTTTCCCTTAACAACTTTAGAGAGGTTAATGACATTTATTGGACAGGTATCATGATCGTTGTTATTTCCTGTGTTGTAACTCTTCATTATATCGGCGCTAAGCATCATGCGCCATCTCGTGCCCGAGTGGCATATTGCCGTTCTCTGGAATAGTGTGTGGTGTGAGGATGTCTCTAGCCAATCACCGTTGTCCAAGCTCGTGACGTCACATGGGGGTGGCGCTTAAGTGATCGCTGGGTTATAATCTGTGTTTTATTTAACATCATTTACTTAGGCTAGGTTAGGTTAAATATAATAATCAAATAAGTTTAATAATGAATAAAATGTACAGATTATAGCCCAGCGATCACATAGGCTCCACCCCCAATGTGACGTCACGAGCTTGGACAACGGTGATTGGCTCGACATCCCCATACCACATACTACTACTGCAGAGAACGATAATCTGCACCAGGCTGACGACTCGCTCTCGTTCCCTTTGTCTTTCGTGTCATCTGGTGTGGTAACTTGACTTGCAATTGTCGTGTTGTTTGAAAGCTTTGATATTGTGCCAATGATTCCATCCTTAGTACCGATGGCCGAGTGGCGGACGCCTGGAAGTGGTGGGCTTGGGGGTCCCGAGCTCGAGTACCGCCTGGAGCTCATTTGCTTTCATCGTCGAGTGGCTAAGATTACCCTCATGCAGCCCATCAACTTCACCTTCGACGGCGTTCAAATAATCAGCTACCTTGTCAAACGATATTTTTTTCCATTAATTAGGACATTCGTTACAGTGATAGTTCGATAGTTGCCTGCTAGTGGATGACGCCTTAGTTCATGTAGGGATGCCACGCTTACAGACCTCCACAGGCAAGATGTTGTAGTGGCTAGCGATCTACTGAATGATATACAGAGAGGACTACAAACCCAAATTTTCAAGTGTTTAGATTAGAGCAAGACAGTTGAGGTGTTTGGGACTTGTGATGAGGAGAGAAGAGTTGGGGAACGTGTGCTTGACGGGAAGCTGATCAGGAAGTATATTGATTCTTGAATAAGGAGTACATGGTATAAGTGACATGCGCGGCGGGAGATAACGTTCACTCCCTTGGTAACAATAACATAATGATAGTGAGATCCAGAGCCACCGTGACATGTGAGTGTTGGAGGTTGGAGGGTTGAGGGGGAGAAGGGGGGCGTCCGGCGGCAGGGTTGAAGGTTGAGGGTTGAGGGTTGAGGGTTGAGGGGCACTCACCTATGAGGGCGTCCGGCAGCATGGTGTAGATCCTGTTGTTGGCCAGCAGGAGGCGGCCCACGCTGGTGTTGGGCGGGTCTAGCGTGTAGTCCCTCAGCTTGGTGAGGTCGTTGTCGTTGAAGTTAATGGTGAATATACTGGTGAGGTTTATAAACATGTGCTGTGGGATTTGTCTGAGGCCTATGCCCTCCATGTTCAGATTCTCCAGTTTTGGAAAGTTCTCCAGAACGTCGAAGGTGAAGAAGAGGTTGGGGTTGTTGCCGATGCTGAGGGTGACCAGCGAGGCGGAGGAGAACTTCTCGAGCTTGGGCAGCTCGTTGTGGTCCAGCAGCAGCGTGTCCAGCTCTGTGTAATAGCCCATGGACTCGAAGGGAAAGTCGTTGATCTTGTTGTTCTGCAGGTCGAGTTGACGGAGCGTACGGTAGGAGTAACTGAAGACATTCTCACCGATGGACTGGATCTGAGTGCCTTGGATGATCACGTTGACGAAGGTGATCTCGTGGAACGTGTCCTTGGTGATCTCCGTCAGCTTGTTGTACAGGCTGTCGGGGTCGTGCTTGATGATGAGCTTCTGGAAATTCTTGAAGGGGAAAGTGGTGTCGAAGACGCGGTGCAGATCGTCGTTGGTGTTGATGAGGCTGCAGTCAAGGGTCATCATGAGGAGGCTGTTGGCGTGGCACTTGCAGGGCAAAATATTCGCCTCGGGTGGGCACGGCAGGCTCTTAGCCTTGAGGAGGAGGGCCTCGGGGGCTGGGGGCGGGGAGGCGAGGCCCATGGCCGCCGCCACCACCACTACTAACACACACCGCCACGCCATCTTGCTGGAGGTGCCTCGAGGTGGACTGCCGCTAACCAGTGAGTGCCGTGATGTGGGCGCTGCATTATACCGCGGCAGCGGCCAGGCCGACTATTTTATCGCCGGGGAGGGAGGGAGGGGGGAGGAGGCTGTCCGGGAGGCGAGGTGACGCTGCCATCCACGATGGACTTCTTGTTAATACGAGTACTGGACAAGTTATGAACACTTGTCCATTTATTGTCGAGGGTCAGCTGGGGAGGGTATGGGGGCACCGCGCCTAATGAGGGTAAGGGGGTCACAGTGGTGGAGGGCGGTGGGCCGCGGCACATTGTGGAGGGTTACAGCGACGCAGTCACTGCGTCACAAGGGACAAAGGCTGGTGCATGGGACGTGCACAGCACCATACAGGTTCATGCCGCCCCCCGGGGTCCTCCGAGGCACTCGTGACATAGGAATACATAGGAAGAACAGATGCCAGGAGATAGTGGTCTATGTGTCGAACGAAGGTCGGGTTGATGGGCAGCATGTAGGCACTTCAGCCTCTCGAAGACTCATCATTATTATTATTATTATTATTATTATTGTTACTATTGTCACTATTATTATTGTCATTCATCATCATTATTATTATTATTATTATTATTATTATTATTATTACCATTATTATTACCATTATTATTACCATTATTATTATTATTGTTATTTATATATTTTTTTATATTATTATTATTATTATTATTATTTTTACAGTATTACTATTATTATTATCATTATTATTATTATTATTTGTATTTTATAGCAGGTTGAATTAGTTTCTTTGCCGCCTTGTTGGAGGTCAGCCGTGCCTGAGTGGCGGTGTTGTTCCCGGCACAGCCATGGCTAGTGCAGGTACAGGGATTGATACCTGGGACTGTGCTACCTTTACGCGGGGGAGAGAGAGAGAGAGAGAGAGAGAGAGAGAGAGAGAGAGAGAGAGAGAGAGAGAGAGAGAGAGAGAGGAGTCAGCTTGGTCTGGAGTCCCATTAGTGGAAGCCTTGGTATCGTACACAAGGTTAGGATAGATTAAGTTAGGTTAGGTCAGACGTGGGGTTTGACTTAGTTGTAGATAATATTGAGAGAGAAAACACTTATCAGCACTTATGTTTGCGGGACGGGGCGGGGCAGAGGCCACAACTAAAACACGCACTATGTTGCTGCTCCACTGTTGTGATTTGGTCGTTTTCGAGAACGAAACTATTTTGTCTGATGGTTTTAGATGTGTTACATGAATTGTGTAATATGTTGTTAGTTTTCGGCAGAAATTCCTAGTTTTTAAACATGGGGGGATGGGGGTATAAATATATAATTATTTGCACCTAAAACGAGTGCCAAATGAATTCAAAACACCTCAAAACTATTCAGACAAATAAAGTATCGTGCAGGAGACCAGTGGCGGCATTAACGAGACTGTCCCGTCACTTGTCAGCAGCAAGGCAGTGCCGAGGCAACACTTGGTGCCGCGTCGGGCTGCGCGCGGCCCACCTGGCTGCCAGACTGCAGCCCATCCAAGGCAGCTCGAGAGCCATCCTCTTGGCCAACACCACCTAGAACATCCAGTCCATCCTGGCATCGTTGTATTCATAGTTATTACTTATCCGTGGAACAGTTTCTCTCCCGAGTTCGAGCCCCGTTCATTGGTGGCTGAGTTCATACTGGCGTGGTGGCCATAGTCTGTAGCGTCAATACCCTGGCTGTTGTGCCTTGCAGTCTGCCTAGATAGGATCCCAGCATATTATCTTGTTCTGTCTTCTTTGTCTTAATAATTACTTACTTGTCTATGGAACAGTTTCCCTTCTCGGTAAAACACGGGCTGAGTTTTCCTTCGTGAAGAGGAAAGAAAGAAACAACGTCTAGAATACAAAGTTTATTCCATTTTACAATCATTATTCTGATTCTGATTCATCAATTCACGCACGAGTTTGAGCCGCAGTGTTTCTCGAAGATGCAGACGTCGAGGAAGCGGACCTGCGTGCCGTCGAAGCAGGTGGTGTAGTCCGTGAGGATGGGCGGGTACACGTCCGCGGACACGGTGGTGGACGTGTTCAGGAACATCCAGTCCATGTCGCAGCCGCACTTGAGAGGATTGCCTGGAACACACAGGTGAGAGGGAGGGAGGAGGGAGAGTCAGTAACAACCGGCGGCCGCCTGGAACGCTCCCTGCTGTCCTCTTTGTTGTGCTTGAAATAAGTGGCATGATATGATCGTCATTTTAAGAGGCTGTCTCAAGATGAAGGATAAAGCACTCCGTGTTTATATGATCCATAATGTACACTGTTGTGCCGCATCTGTACTACGTGGGCGAGGATGCGGCCTGTACCGCTGTGCTGCCCTCAGCGGCACACCCAGTCACTGCTGAGGCCACTGACAAGCCACCCAGCTATCAGCAGCCTTGTGGTCAGCGACTCAAGACTAATTTTATTTAATGTTTCATCATGAAGTGATAGTATCGCAGATCAAGATGGAGAAGGGCAGGTGAGGCACGCTGCACGCCGCACCCTCGTCGCCGACCGCCGCCGCCGCCGCGCTCCGCCACCAAGGGTTTTCCCCAAAGCTGTGGGAGAAAGTTCTCACCTGTCATGTATACATAGCCGCCGCCCGACACTTGGTCGAGGAGAGGCTGCCAGATGTTCTGCGTCAACTCCGTCACGTCGTTGTTGGCCAGGTCGATGATGGCGTCCGGCTGGCACCCTGAAAGCAAACCAACAGTGTCAACGCTGACCCCGCCCTCGCCCTATAGACACTCTCACGGGGCTGTGTGTGTGTGTTTGTGTGTGTTGTGTGTGTGTGTTGTGTGTGTGTGTGTTGTGTGTGTGTGTGGGGCGTGGGTGGGGGTGGGATGGGGAGGGCTGACCTCTATGGACTAATTTCCATTGTAATTTGGGTACCATTAGACTATTTTAATGAATGTAAGCAATAATCTATAGATATGACCTGTTTAGTACCTTTGTCCACTAGCTAATTTGGTATAGGCTACTAAGTTACTTTTCGTGATTTTATGGCTAACCGACGATTTTATATAGCAAAGGAAAGATCTGGGCGTGAAGGGGTTAACAGTAATCTGCACCCGGCTGACGACTCGCTCTCGATCCCTTTGTCTTTCGTGTCATCTGGTGTGGTAACTTGACTTGCAATTGTCGTGTTGTTTGAAAGCTTTGATATTGTGCCAATGATTCCATCCTTAGTACCGATGGCCGAGTGGCGGACGCCTGGAAGTGGTGGGCTTGGGGGTCCCGAGCTCGAGTACCGCCTGGAGCTCATTTGCTTTCATCGTCGAGTGGCTAAGATTACCCTCATGCAGCCCATCAACTTCACCTTCGACGGCGTTCAAATAATCAGCTACCTTGTCAAACGATGTTTTTTTCCATTAATTAGGACATTCGTTACAGTGATAGTTCGATAGTTGCCTGCGAGTAGATGACGCCTTAGTTCATGTAGGGATGCCACGCTTACAGACCTCCACAGGCAAGATGTTGTAGTGGCTAGCGATCTACTGAATGATATACAGAGAGGACTACAAACCCAAATTTTCAAGTGTTTAGATTAGAGCAAGACAGTTGAGGTGTTTGGGACTTGTGATGAGGAGAGAAGAGTTGGGGAACGTGTGCTTGACGGGAAGCTGATCAGGAAGTATATTGATTCTTGAATAAGGAGTACATGGTATAAGTGACATGCGCGGCGGGAGATAACGTTCACTCCCTTGGTAACAATAACATAATGATAGTGAGATCCAGAGCCACCGTGACATGTGAGTGTTGGAGGTTGGAGGGTTGAGGGGGAGAAGGGGGGCGTCCGGCGGCAGGGTTGAAGGTTGAGGGTTGAGGGTTGAGGGGCACTCACCTGTGAGGGCGTCCGGCAGCATGGTGTAGATCCTGTTGTTGGCCAGCAGGAGGCGGCCCACGCTGGTGTTGGGCGGGTCCAGCGTGAACTCCTCCAGCTTGGTGAGGTCGTTGTCGTTGAAGTTAATGGTGAATATACTGGTGAGGTTTATAAACATGTGCTGTGGGATGTGTTTGAGGCCTATGCCCTCCATGTTCAGATTCTCCAGTTTTGGAATGTTCTCCAGAACGTCGAAGGTGAATAAGAGGTTGGGGTTGTTGCCGATGCTGAGGGTGACCAGCGAGGCGGAGGAGAACCTCTCGAGCTTGGCCAGCTCGTTGTGGTCCAGCAGCAGCGTGTCCAGCTCTGTGTATGAGGCCATGGACTCGAAGGGAAAGTCGTTGATCTTGTTGTTCTGCAGGTCGAGTTGACGGAGCGTATGGTAGGAGTAACTGAAGACATTCTCACCGATGTACTGGATCTGAGTGCCTTGGATGATCACGTTGACGAAGGTATTGTCGTGGAACGTGTCCTTGGTGATCTCCGTCAGCTTGTTGTACAGGCTGTCGGGGTCGTGCTTGATGATGAGCTTCTGGAAATTCTTGAAGGGGAAAGTGGTGTCGAAGACGCGGTGCAGATCCTCGTTGGTGTTGATGAGGCTGCAGTCAAGGGTCATCATGAGGAGGCTGTTGGCGTGGCACTTGCAGGGCAAAATATTCGCCTCGGGTGGGCACGGCAGGCTCTTAGCCTTGAGGAGGAGGGCCTCGGGGGCTGGGGGCGGGGAGGCGAGGCCCATGGCCGCCGCCACCACCACTACTAACACACACCGCCACGCCATCTTGCTGGAGGTGCCTCGAGGTGGACTGCCGCTAACCAGTGAGTGCCGTGATGTGGGCGCTGCATTATACCGCGGCAGCGGCCAGGCCGACTATCTTATCGCCGGGGAGGGAGGGAGGGGGGAGGAGGCTGTCCGGGAGGCGAGGTGACGCTGCCATCCACGATGGACTTCTTGTTAATACGAGTACTGGACAAGTTATGAACACTTGTCCATTTATTGTCGAGGGTCAGCGGGGGAGGGTATGGGGGCACCGCGCCTAATGAGGGTAAGGGGGTCACAGTGGTGGAGGGCGGTGGGCCGCGGCACATTGTGGAGGGTTACAGCGACGCAGTCACTGCGTCACAAGGGACAAAGGCTGGTGCATGGGACGTGCACAGCACCATACAGGTTCATGCCGCCCCCCGGGGTCCTCCGAGGCACTCGTGACATAGGAATACATAGGAAGAACAGATGCCAGGAGATAGTGGTCTATGTGTCGAACGAAGGTCGGGTTGATGGGCAGCATGTAGGCACTTCAGCCTCTCGAAGACTCATCATTATTATTATTATTATTATTATTATTGTTACTATTGTCACTATTATTATTGTCATTCATCATCATTATTATTATTATTATTATTATTATTATTATTATTATTATTATTATTACCATTATTATTACCATTATTATTACCATTATTATTATTATTGTTATTTATATATTTTTTTATATTATTATTATTATTATTATTATTTTTACAGTATTACTATTATTATTATCATTATTATTATTATTATTATTTGTATTTTATAGCAGGTTGAATTAGTTTCTTTGCCGCCTTGTTGGAGGTCAGCCGTGCCTGAGTGGCGGTGTTGTTCCCGGCACAGCCATGGCTAGTGCAGGTACAGGGATTGATACCTGGGACTGTGCTACCTTTACGCGGGGGAGAGAGAGAGAGAGAGAGAGAGAGAGAGAGAGAGAGAGAGAGAGGAGTCAGCTTGGTCTGGAGTCCCATTAGTGGAAGCCTTGGTATCGTACACAAGGTTAGGATAGATTAAGTTAGGTTAGGTCAGACGTGGGGTTTGACTTAGTTGTAGATAATATTGAGAGAGAAAACACTTATCAGCACTTATGTTTGCGGGACGGGGCGGGGCAGAGGCCACAACTAAAACACGCACTATGTTGCTGCTCCACTGTTGTGATTTGGTCGTTTTCGAGAACGAAACTATTTTGTCTGATGGTTTTAGATGTGTTACATGAATTGTGTAACATGTTGTTAGTTTTCGGCAGAAATTCCTAGTTTTTAAACATGGGGGGATGGGGGTATAAATATATAATTATTTCCGCCTAAAACGAATGCCAAATGAATTCAAAACACCTCAAAACTATTCAGACAAATAAAGTATCGTGCAGGAGACCAGTGGCGGCATTAACGAGACTGTCCCGTCACTTGTCAGCAGCAAGGCAGTGCCGAGGCAACACTTGGTGAAGCGTCGGGCTGCGCGCGGCCCACCTGGCTGCCAGACTACAGCCCATCCAAGGCAGCTCGAGAGCCATCCTCTTGGCCAACACCACCTAGAACATCCAGTCCATCCTGGCATCGTTGTATTCATAGTTATTACTTATCCGTGGAACAGTTTCTCTCCCGAGTTCGAGCCCCGTTCATTGGTGGCTGAGTTCATACTGGCGTGGTGGCCATAGTCTGTAGCGTCAATACCCTGGCTGCTGTGCCTTGCAGTCTGCCTAGATAGGATCCCAGCATATTATCTTGTTCTGTCTTCTTTGTCTTAATCAAGTATAGACGTCCAGCCTCTGGCCCCTTTGCTTTTGGCTCAGTTCTTGCGGCTGGAACGTGGCAGCGAGCCACGTTCCAGCCAATTAACTCATTACGCTAATTACTCATTAAGGGCTTGCTCTACGCAAAAAGTTTGGTTCACAGACCCCCATTGATTTTGACAGCACTACTTGCATGTCAAAGTTCAGCTCAATCCGACAATATTTAGGAGTAGTTTACGCTAATTACTCATTAAGGGTTTGTTTTACGCAAAAAGTTTGGTTCACAGACCCCCATTGATTTTGACAGCACTACTTGCATGTCAAATTTCAGCTCAATCCGACAATAATTAGGAGTAGTTTACGCTAATTACTCATTAAGGGCTTGTTTTACGCAAAAAGTTTCTTGCGACGACCCCCATTGATTTTGACAGCACTACTTACATGTCAAATTTCAGCTCAATCCGACAATATTTAGGAGTAGTTATACACTTTTTGGCGGAAACTTGGTTCCACGGGTCGTATGGTAAGCGGCAGCTCGCAATAATTACTTACTTGTCTATGGAACAGTTTCCCTTCTCGGTAAAACACGGGCTGAGTTTTCCTTCGTGAAGAGGAAAGAAAGAAACAACGTCTAGAATGCAAAGTTTATTCCATTTTACAATCATTATTCTGATTCTGATTCATCAATTCACGCACGAGTTTGAGCCGCAGTGTTTCTCGAAGATGCAGACGTCGAGGAAGCGGACCTGCGTGCCGTCGAAGCAGGTGGTGTAGTCCGTGAGGATGGGCGGGTACACGTCCGCGGACACGGTGGTGGACGTGTTCAGGAACATCCAGTCCATGTCGCAGCCGCACTTGAGAGGATTGCCTGGAACACACAGGTGAGAGGGAGGGAGGAGGGAGAGTCAGTAACAACCGGCGGCCGCCTGGAACGCTCCCTGCTGTCCTCTTTGTTGTGCTTGAAATAAGTGGCATGATATGATCGTCATTTTAAGAGGCTGTCTCAAGATGAAGGATAAAGCACTCAGTGTTTATATGATCCATAATGTACACTGTTGTGCCGCATCTGTACTACGTGGGCGAGGATGCGGCCTGTACCGCTGTGCTGCCCTCAGCGGCACACCCAGTCACTGCTGAGGCCACTGACAAGCCACCCAGCTATCAGCAGCCTTGTGGTCAGCGACTCAAGACTAATTTTATTTAATGTTTCATCATGAAGTGATAGTATCGCAGATTAAGATGGAGAAGGGCAGGTGAGGCACGCTGCACGCCGCACCCTCGCCGCCGACCGCCGCCACCGCCGCGCTCCGCCACCAAGGGTTTTCCCCAAAGCTGTGGGAGAAAGTTCTCACCTGTCATGTATACATTGCCGCCGCCCAACACTTGGTCGAGGAGAGGCTGCCAGATGTTCTGCGTCAACTCCGTCACGTCGTTGTTGGCCAGGTCGATGATGGCGTCCGGCTGGCACCCTGAAAGCAAACCAAGAGTGTCAACGCTGACCCCGCCCTCGCCCTATAGACACTCTCACGGGGCTGTGTGTGTGTGTTTGTGTGTGTTGTGTGTGTGTGTTGTGTGTGTGTGTGTTGTGTGTGTGTGTGGGGCGTGGGTGGGGGTGGGATGGGGAGGGCTGACCTCTATGGACTAATTTCCATTGTAATTTGGGTACCATTAGACTATTTTAATGAATGTAAGCAATAATCTATAGATATGACCTGTTTAGTATCTTTGTCCACTAGCTAATTTGGTATAGGCTACTAAGTTACTTTTCGTGATTTTATGGCTAACCGACGATTTTATATAGCAAAGGAAAGATCTGGGCGTGAAGGGGTTAATTAACGATAATCTGCACCCGGCTGACGACTCGCTCTCGATCCCTTTGTCTTTCGTGTCATCTGGTGTGGTAACTTGACTTGCAATTGTCGTGTTGTTTGAAAGCTTTGATATTGTGCCAATGATTCCATCCTTAGTATCGATGGCCGAGTGGCGGACGCCTGGAAGTGGTGGGCTTGGGGGTCCCGAGCTCGAGTACCGCCTGGAGCTCATTTGCTTTCATCGTCGAGTGGCTAAGATTACCCTCATGCAGCCCATCAACTTCACCTTCGACGGCGTTCAAATAATCAGCTACCTTGTCAAACGATGTTTTTTTCTCATTAATTAGGACATTCGTTACAGTGATAGTTCGATAGTTGCCTGCGAGTAGATGACGCCTTAGTTCATGTAGGGATGCCACGCTTACAGAAGACCTCCACAGGCAAGATGTTGTAGTGGCTAGCGATCTACTGAATGATATACAGAGAGGACTACAAACCCAAATTTTCAAGTTTTTAGATTAGAGCAAGACAGTTGAGGTGTTTGGGACTTGTGATGAGGAGAGAAGAGTTGGGGAACGTGTGCTTGACGGGAAGCTGATCAGGAAGTATATTGATTCTTGAATAAGGAGTACATGGTATAAGTGACATGCGCGGCGGGAGATAACGTTCACTCCCTTGGTAACAATAACATAATGATAGTGAGATCCAGAGCCACCGTGACATGTGAGTGTTGGAGGTTGGAGGGTTGAGGGGGAGAAGGGGGGCGTCCGGCGGCAGGGTTGAAGGTTGAGGGTTGAGGGTTGAGGGGCACTCACCTGTGAGGGCGTCCGGCAGCATGGTGTAGATCCTGTTGTTGGCCAGCAGGAGGCGGCCCACGCTGGTGTTGGGCGGGTCTAGCGTGTACTCCTCCAGCTTGGTGAGGTCGTTGTCGTTGAAGTTAATGGTGAATATACTGGTGAGGTTTATAAACATGTGCTGTGGGATTTGTCTGAGGCCTATGCCCTCCATGTTCAGATTCTCCAGTTTTGGAATGTTCTCCAGAACGTCGAAGGTGAAGAGGAGGTTGGGGTTGTTGCCGATGCTGAGGGTGACCAGCGAGGCGGAGGAGAACTTCTCGAGCTTGGGCAGCTCGTTGTGGTCCAGCAGCAGCGTGTCCAGTTCTGTGTATGAGACCATGGACTCGAAGGGAAAGTCGTTGATCTTGTTGTTCCGCAGGTCGAGTTGACGGAGCGTTTCGTGGGAGTAACTGAAGACATTCTCATCGATGGACTGGATCTGAGTGCCTTGGATGATCACGTTGACGAAGGTGATCTTGTGGAACGTGTCCTTGGTGATCTCCGTCAGCTTGTTGTCCAGGCTGCCGGGGTCGTGCTTGATGATGAACTTCTGGAAATTCTTGAAGGGGAAAGTGGTGTCGAAGACGCGGTGCAGATCGTCGTTGGTGTTGATGAGGCTGCAGTCAAGGGTCATACCGTACGGCGTGCTGGCGTGGCACGTGCACGGCAAAATATTCGCCTCGGGTGGGCACGGCAGGCTCTTAGCCTTGAGGAGGAGGGCCTCGGGGGCTGGGGGCGAGGAGGCGAGGCCCATGGCCGCCGCCACCACCACTACTAAAACACACCGCCACGCCATCTTGCTGGAGGTGCCTCGAGGTGGACTGCCGCTAACCAGTGAGTGCCGTGATGTGGGCGCTGCATTATACCGCGGCAGCGACCAGGCCGACTATCTTATCGCCGGGGAGGGAGGGAGGGGGGAGGAGGCTGTCCGGGAGGCGGCTGTCCAGGAGGCGAGGTGACGCTGCCATCCACGATGGACTTCTTGTTAATACGAGTACTGGACAAGTTATGAGAGTATCACCTGTCCATTTATTGTCGAGGGTATGGGGGCGCCGCGCCTAATGAGGGTAAGGGGGTCACAGTGGTGGAGGGCGGTGGGCCGCGGCACATTGTGGAGGGTTACAGCGACGCAGTCACTGCGTCACAAGGGACAAAGGCTGTTTTTTTTTTTTTTTTTTTTTTTTTTTCCTATGGCTTTCTCTTAAGAGAGAAGCACGGGCTAAATAGAAAGCCCGTCAGAGTGTTCGGTATTTATAAATGTTAACGGTGGGGAGGGTAGGAGGAAACAAGGGCAGCGAGCGTAGGTAAAGGTGAGGAGGCAACGACACGTGCAGCCCGTACATAATCCGGCTCTGGGGAGGCAGGGATCAGATGGCGAAGTGGGATGCTGGGCAGTGGCGCAGGTAGTGATCAAGGGGATTTTGTGGCTCTGCGAAACAGTGAGGAGAGGGGGCAGGGGCGTCACTAAGGCTGGTGCATGGGGTGCTGGGCATGTGCAGTGCATGGGGTGCTGGGCATGTGCAGTGCATGGGGTGCTGGGCATGTGCAGTGCATGGGGTGCCGGCATGTGTAGTGCATGGGGTGCTGGGCATGTGCAGTGCATGGGGTGCTGGGCATGTGCAGTGCATGGGGGCTGGGCATGTGCAGTGCATGGGGTGCTGGGCATGTGCAGTGCATGGGGTGCTGGGCATGTGCAGTGCATGGGGTGCTGGACATGTGCAGTGCATGGGGTGCTGGCATGTGCAGTGCATGGGGTGCTGGCATGTGCAGTGCATGGGGTGCCGGGCATGTGCAGTGCATGGGGTGCTGGACATGTGCAGTGCATGGGGTGCTGGACATGTGCAGTGCATGGGGTGCTGGACATGTGCAGTGCATGGGGTGCCGGGCATGTGCAGTGCATGGGGTGCTGGGCATGTGCAGTGCATGGGGTGCTGGACATGTGCAGTGCATGGGGTGCTGGGCATGTGCAGTGCATGGGGTGCTGGGCATGTGCAGTGCATGGGGTGCTGGGCATGTGCAGTGCATGGGGTGCTGGGACATGTGCAGTGCATGGGGTGCTGGACATGTGCAGTGCATGGGGTGCTGGACATGTGCAGTGCATGGGGTGCTGGGCATGTGCAGTGCATGGGGTGCTGGGCATGTGCAGTGCATGGGGTGCTGGACATGTGCAGTGCATGGGGTGCTGGACATGTGCAGTGCATGGGGTGCGGGCATGTGCAGTGCATGGGGTGCTGGGCATGTGCAGTGCATGGGGTGCTGGCATGTGCAGTGCATGGGGTGCTGGCATGTGCAGTGCATGGGGTGCTGGGCATGTGCAGTGCATGGGGTGCTGGGCATGTGCAGTGCATGGGGTGCTGGGCATGTGCAGTGCATGGGGTGCGGGCATGTGCAGTGCATGGGGTGCTGGGCATGTGCAGTGCATGGGGTGCTGGGCATGTGCAGTGCATGGGGTGCTGGGCATGTGCAGTGCATGGGGTGCCGGGCATGTGCAGTGCATGGGGTGCTGGCATGTGCAGTGCATGGGGTGCCTGGCATGTGCAGTGCATGGGGTGCTGGGCATGTGCAGTGCATGGGGTGCTGGACATGTGCAGTGCATGGGGTGCTGGGCATGTGCAGTGCATGGGGTGCGGGCATGTGCAGTGCATGGGGTGCCGGGCATGTGCAGTGCATGGGGTGCTGGGCATGTGCAGTGCATGGGGTGCTGGGCATGTGCAGTGCATGGGGTGCTGGGCATGTGCAGTGCATGGGGTGCCGGGCATGTGCAGTGCATGGGGTGCTGGGCATGTGCAGTGCATGGGGTGCTGGGCATGTGCAGTGCATGGGGTGCTGGGCATGTGCAGTGCATGGGGTGCCGGGCATGTGCAGTGCATGGGGTGCCGGGCATGTGCAGTGCATGGGGTGCTGGGCATGTGCAGTGCATGGGGTGCTGGGCATGTGCAGTGCATGGGGTGCGGGCATGTGCAGTGCATGGGGTGCCGGGCATGTGCAGTGCATGGGGTGCTGGGCATGTGCAGTGCATGGGGTGCTGGGCATGTGCAGTGCATGGGGTGCTGGGCATGTGCAGTGCATGGGGTGCCGGGCATGTGCAGTGCATGGGGTGCTGGCATGTGCAGTGCATGGGGTGCTGGGCATGTGCAGTGCATGGGGTGCTGGGCATGTGCAGTGCATGGGGTGCTGGGCATGTGCAGTGCATGGGGTGCTGGACATGTGCAGTGCATGGGGTGCTGGGCATGTGCAGTGCATGGGGTGCGGGCATGTGCAGTGCATGGGGTGCTGGGCATGTGCAGTGCATGGGGTGCTGGACATGTGCAGTGCATGGGGTGCCGGGCATGTGCAGTGCATGGGGTGCTGGACATGTGCAGTGCATGGGGTGCTGGGCATGTGCAGTGCATGGGGTGCTGGGACATGTTGCAGTGCATGGGGTGCTGGGCATGTGCAGTGCATGGGGTGCTGGACATGTGCAGTGCATGGGGTGCTGGCATGTGCAGTGCATGGGGTGCTGGGCATGTGCAGTGCATGGGGTGCTGGGCATGTGCAGTGCATGGGGTGCTGGACATGTGCAGTGCATGGGGTGCTGGACATGTGCAGTGCATGGGGTGCTGGGCATGTGCAGTGCATGGGGTGCTGGGCATGTGCAGTGCATGGGTGCGGCATGTGCAGTGCATGGGGTGCTGGCATGTGCAGTGCATGGGGTGCTGGGCATGTGCAGTGCATGGGGTGCTGGACATGTGCAGTGCATGGGGTGCTGGGCATGTGCAGTGCATGGGGTGCCGGGCATGTGCAGTGCATGGGGTGCTGGACATGTGCAGTGCATGGGGTGCTGGGCATGTGCAGTGCATGGGGTGCTGGGCATGTGCAGTGCATGGGGTGCTGGGCATGTGCAGTGCATGGGGTGCTGGGACATGTGCAGTGCATGGGGTGCTGGGCATGTGCAGTGCATGGGGTGCTGGCATGTGCAGTGCATGGGGTGCTGGACATGTGCAGTGCATGGGGTGCCGGGCATGTGCAGTGCATGGGGTGCTGGCATGTGCAGTGCATGGGGTGCTGGGCATGTGTGCATGTGCGGCAGTGGGGTGCGGGCATGTGCAGTGCATGGGGTGCTGGGCATGTGCAGTGCATGGGGTGCTGGGCATGTGCAGTGCATGGGGTGCTGGGCGGGGTGGCAGTGCATGGGGTGCTGGGCATGTGCAGTGCATGGGGTGCTGGGCATGTGCAGTGCATGGGGTGCTGGGCATGTGCAGTGCATGGGGTGCTGGGCATGTGCAGTGCATGGGGTGCTGGGCATGTGCAGTGCATGGGGTGCTGGGCATGTGCAGTGCATGGGGTGCTGGGCATGTGCAGTGCATGGGGTGCTGGACATGTGCGTGCATGGGTGCTGGCATGTGCAGTGCATGGGGTGCCTGGGCATGTGCAGTGCATGGGGTGCCGGGCATGTGCAGTGCATGGGGTGCTGGCATGTGCAGTGCATGGGGTGCTGGGCATGTGCAGTGCATGGGGTGCTGGGCATGTGCAGTGCATGGGGTGCTGGGCATGTGCAGTGCATGGGGTGCTGGGCATGTGCAGTGCATGGGGTGCTGGGCATGTGCAGTGCATGGGGTGCTGGGCATGTGCAGTGCATGGGGTGCTGGGCATGTGCAGTGCATGGGGTGCTGGGCATGTGCAGTGCATGGGGTGCTGGGCATGTGCACGGCACGATACAGGTTCATGCCGCCCCCCGGTGTCCTCCGATGCACTCGTTACATACATAGGAAGAACAGATGCCAGGAGACCTAGTGGTCTATGTGTCGAAGGTCGGGTTGATGGGCAGCATGTAGGCAGTCTTCAGCCTCTCGAACTCATCATTATTATTATTATTATTATTATTATTATTATTGTTACTATTGTCACTATTATTATTGTTATTGTCATTATTATCATTATTTATTATTTTATCTATATATTTATTTGTTTGTTTATATATTTGTTTATGTATTATCATTATTATTATTATTATAAATGTTCCGGTGTGTGTGATCACGCACAGCCACGCCTGTGTGGCGCGGTGGTGTGCACCGCGGCGCTCCAGGCTGTGCTCCCGCGTTCAATCCCCGCTCAACAGATCTTTCACTGACAAATGCATGCAGTTACTGTCCCCCTTGAACAAAGGTTTGTGTATGTACGCGCGCGCGCACACACACACACACACACACACACACACACACACACACACACACAACACACACACACACACACACACACACACACACAGACACATTCTTATATGCATGTTTGACTGCTTACTAGATCACAATGTAGATTATTATTATTGTCATCATTATCATCATATCATTATCATCATTATCATCATTATCATCATATCATTATCATCATTATCATCATTATCATCATATCATTATCATCATTATCATCATTATCATCATATCATCATATCATCATTCACCATATCATCATTATCATCATTGTCATCATTATCCTGGTCATGGGTCACCAGTGGTCCAGGGGTCGTCTGCTTCACGGCGCCGCTTCAGGCAGTCTGCTGCAAAGTATCTCACGTCATGGTGGCAGCGGCCTGCATCACGCCTGTGTGTGTGTGTGTGTGTGTGTATGTGTGTGTGTGTG
>JACEEZ010001592.1:570000-625000 GCA_016584305.1 Chionoecetes opilio | reverse complement strand
CACCCGCGGCCGCCGGCTGCCTCTGCTCCTGCCGCTGGCTGGCTCCACACTCAAGTCCCTTGGGTTGTGCTGCTGCGTCTACTGGTGGTCCTCGCCGACACTCTACGTGGCGCTATCCTACATCCCCTTAGGCCTGTCCGGCGGCATAATGGCCATCTTCATGGCCGCCTACGCCTATGTCAGCGACGATTCGGGGCTGCGAGGACGAACCACAAGGCTGTCCTTGGTAGGCATGTCAATGCTGGTGGCATTACCCCTCGGCAACGCTCTCGGGACAGTCGTCTTCCCCAGCGGAGGCTACACTGCGGTCTTCGCCTTGGATTTCATAACAAGCCTCCTCGGCATCGTGTACGGCGTCATCAGACTCACGAACAAGGGGCCCAAGTCAGCGCCCGGGAGCACGCAGGTGGGTAAAGTCACGCCGCTGAGCAAGCTGCGACGGTCATTGGGCGTAGTGTTTCGGCGGCGTGCGGGGGGCGGCAGGGCGAGCATCCTGGGCCACGGCAGCGGCATCGTCCTCTATATGGTTACCGTAGGTGAGCACGACGCTTGGCGCCCATCACACCCTTCATCTGTCCTATGACTGAACAGTGTATGTGTGTGTGTGTGTGTGTGTGTGTGTGTGTGTGTGTGTGTGTGTGTGTGTCTGTGTGTGTGTGTGTGTGTGTGCGCGCGTGTGTGTTTCGATAGTGATTTTCTGGAGTCTTACCTTTGGATCAGATACACACACACACACGCACATACATGGGGCATTGGAGGGAGGAGAGAAGGTCGTTTAGCTGCTCGTCTTAATAATATTTTTTCTCTATCTTCAGGAGTGAACAATTTCATGTTCTTGTTCACTCGGTATAAGTTCCAGTGGAACTATAAGCAGTTCAGCGCCTGGAACATCTGCAACTGCGTCGTCAGCGTCATAGGTAGGACTGTGCATGTGTGTGTGTGTGTGTGTGTATTTACCTAGTTGTAGTATGCAGGGCCTGAGCTGTACTGTCATGTCTCCATATCTATATTTATCCAGTTTTCCGTTACATATTGATGTCCACTCCTTGCCGCTACACTCTTAGAAAAGAAGGGTAGGAAAAGGGTAGAAAAAGGGTGTTTGTAGTGATGAAATACTGCTACCCTTTTTCTACCCTTACAAATATACCCTTTTGCAACCCTAAATATACCCTTTTCCAACCCCAAATATACCCTTTTTCATCCCTCTCGTCTAAAAAGGGTAGATAAAGGGTAGATGAAGGGTATAATCGGCAGCATCTACCCTCCAGCCTGGACATAGGGTTTAAAAAGGGTAGTGATGGTGCGATGTAACGATTCTACCCTTAATATACCCCTTATTTCTGAGTGTGTATCACCCCTTCGTCTAGTTCATTCAGACATCTATCAGAGAATACTTAATAGGGGAAAGCTATAATTCTTAACGCTATTAGACTATCTTCCTTGACTATTTTTTTCCCCATGTCTGTGTGTGTGTGTGTGTGTGTGTGTGTGTGTGTGTGTGTGTGTGTGTGTGTGAGCAGCAACGTGTGTGTTGGTGCCTCTCCTAAGCTACCGTTGGCACATTGACGACACCATCTTGGCCTTCAGCGGGGCGGCCTTCCACGTCTTCTTCGGAGTGTTGATAGGGACGGCGACAGACCCCTGGATTCTGTACTTAGGTGAGGATGGACTTAACTTTATGGTGGCAGTAGCATCAGCAGTATCAGTAGACTGTCGTGCAGGGGTGGAGGGGGTCTTCTTTCTCCTTACTGCTTTCTTCTTTCCTCTCTTCTCTTTTACTCTTGCTTGCTGTTGAGATATTCTAAGGGGGATTCCTGAAGGGGCAGTCTTGGTCAAGGGGGGGTGAGGTATTAAGCCCTTTTTGACAGAGACTTGCATGTGGCCGTATTATGTAGCCAGGTGATGCTTCTATGGGGGGTTATTGCTGGCGCCACATTGCCCTGGGCCACAGTTACCTTTTGAAATCCCGTCAGTATGTCCTTCCAACACACATAGGACTCAGGCTGGTAATCATAATTCGGAAATAAATCATTTCCTTTTTCCTTGCCCGGCGAGGATTCGAACCGTTACTATCACCAGATTTGCACCCCAACTTGGCGCCTTAACCGATCAGGCCAAAGGGTAGGCTATATACCCTTTGGTTTTACGGTTCCGGTGATATTTATGTAGTAATTTGTAGTAATTCCGGTGATATTTATGTGGTGATATTTATGTAGTAGTAGTAATAGTAGTAGTAGTAGTAGTAGTAGTAGTAGTAGTAGTAGTAGTAGTAGAGTAGTAGTAGTAGTAGTAGCAGTAAAAGCAGAAGGAAATGAGGAGGAGAACGAGGAGCCATGCATCCTTTCTTCAGTCTAGTCACATAATATCTACCTCTTCTGGAGCCACGCGAGTTTCAGCTCTATTGTATTCATTCATAAAAGCCAAGACCAACCTCTACCTGTCTCCATGTAGCCTTATCGCCATCTATTAAACCCACGGGAACTAAAGGTGACATTTCCCCTCCGTCTTGCCGGCCGCAGGGGTGGCACTCTCTGCTGGGGGAGGCATCACCATTATCGGCTCCCGCGGCGCCATCTCCAAGCTGGTGACGCATGACGAGCTGGGCGCCGTGTTCTCCGTGGTGGGCGTGTTCGAGTCCCTGGCGCCCGTCATCACGTCGCCGATCTACACCCTCGTCTATAACAACACACTCGACGTATTTCCCGGCACCGTGTTCCTCATCTCGGCCGCCGTCACAGTCGTCATCTGCTGCATCTACACGTGAGAGAGAGAGAGAGAGAGAGAGAGAGAGAGAGAGAGAGAGAGAGAGAGAGAGAGAGAGAGAGAGAGAGAGAGAGAGAGAGAGAGACCATTAGCTTTAAAATCAAAAGAATGTTATGAGTCGGTTATTATATTCCTGCCACTCCAAAGAATTTAGGGTAAACAATGAAAAAAGGAAAAAATAGGATTCATTATTTTCCGAACCGTCATGTTTGTAGCCAACGATACTTGTGGGTTCATATTGTTTGTAGCCAACGATACTTGTGGGTTCATATTGTTTGTAGCCAACGATACTTGTGGGTTCATATTGTTTGTAGCCAACGATACTTGTGGGTTCATATTGTTTGTAGCCAACGATACTTGTGGGTTCATATTGTTTGTAGCCAACGATACTTGTGGGTTCATATTGTTTGTACCCAACGATACTTGTGGGTTCATATTGTTTGTAGCCAACGATACTTGTGGGTTCATATTGTTTGTAGCCAACGATACTTGTGGGTTCATATTGTTTGTAGCCAACGATACTGTGGGTTCATATTGTTTGTAGCCAACGATACTTGTGGGTTCATATTGTTTGTAGCCAACGATACTTGTGGGTTCATATTGTTTGTAGCCAACGATACTTGTGGGTTCATATTGTTTGTAGCCAACGATACTTGTGGGTTCATATTGTTTGTAGCCAACGATACTTGTGGGGTCATATTGTTTGTAGCCAACGATACTTGTGGGTTCATATTGTTTATAGCCAACGATACATCTGGGTTCATATTGTTTGTAGCCAACGATACTTGTGGGTTCATATTTTTTGTAGCAACGATACTTGTGGGTTCATATTGTTTGTAGCCAACGATACTTGTGGTTCATATTTTTTTGTAGCCAACGATACTTGTGGGTTCATATTGTTTGTAGCCAACGATACTTGTGGGTTCATATTGTTTGTAGCCAACGATACTTGTGGGTTCATATTGTTTGTAGCCAACGATACTTGTGGGTTCATATTGTTTGTACCCAACGATACTTGTGGGTTCATATTGTTTGTAGCCAACGATACTTGTGGGGTCATATTGTTTGTAGCCAACGATACTTGTGGGTTCATATTGTTTGTAGCCAACGATACTTGTGGGTTCATATTGTTTGTAGCCAACGATACTTGTGGGTTCATATTGTTTGTAGCCAAACGATCTTGTGGTTCATATTGTTTGTAGCCAACGATACTTGTGGGGTCATATTGTTTGTACCCAACGATACTTGTGGGTTCATATTGTTTGTAGCCAACGATACTTGTGGGTTCATATTGTTTGTAGCCAACGATACTTGTGGGTTCATATTGTTTGTAGCCAACGATACTTGTGGGGTCATATTGTTTGTACCCAACGATAAGAAACATAAGAAACATAAGAAAATAAGGAAGCTACAAGAGGCCGCGAGGCCTACACGTGGTAGTTCCTGTCACCTAACACTACCTACATCCACCTTTCATCCCCATCCATGAACTTATCCAGCTCCCCTTTAAAGCTCCCTAATGACTCCGCACTAACTACCTGTCTACTGAGACCATTCCACTCATTCACCACCCTATTTGTGAACCAGTTTTTCCCTATTTCCTTTCTAAATCTACGCTTTTCCAGCTTGAATCCGTTACTTCTTGTTCTACCCTGGTTAAAAGCCGTAAGAACTTTTCCTACCTCTCCTTTATTAAATCCCTTTATCCACTTAAAAACTTCTATCAGATCGCCCCTTACTCTGCGTCTCTCGCGTGAGTGTAATTTTAATAACTTCAATCTCCTCTCATAACTAAAGTTACGCATCCCTTGTATCATTTTGGTCATCCTTCTCTGCACTTTTTCTAACAACACTATATCCATCCTGTAATATGGAGACCAAAACTGAACTGCATAGTCTAGGTGAGGCCTGACTAGAGCCAGATAAAGCTTTAGAATAACTTCCGCACTTCTACTTTTAACACTTCTGGTAATGAATCCTAATACTCTATTAGCTCTATTTCTGGCCTCAATACATTGTTTCCTAGGTCGGAGGTCTGGGCTCACCCTCACTCCAAGATCTTTTTCACCTTCTGATCTTTTTACTTGTGGGGTCATATTGTTTGTAGCCAACGATACTTGTGGGGTCATATTGTTTGTAGCCAACGATACTTGTGGGTTCATATTGTTTGTAGCCAACGATACTTGTGGGTTCATATTGTTTGTAGCCAACGATACTTGTGGGTTCATATTGTTTGTAGCCAACGATACTTGTGGGTTCATATTGTTTGTAGCCAACGATACTTGTGGGTTCATATTGTTTGTAGCCAACGATACTTGTGGGTTCATATTGTTTGTAGCCAACGATACTTGTGGGTCATATTTTTTGTAGCCAACGATACTTGTGGGTTCATATTGTTTGTAGCCAACGATACTTGTGGGGTCATATTGTTTGTAGCCAACGATACTTGTGGGTTCATATTGTTTGTAGCCAACGATACTTGTGGGTTTCATATTGTTTGTAGCCAACGATACTTATGGGTTCATATTGTTTGTAGCCAACGATACTTGTGGGGGCTTATTGTTTGTAGCCAACGATACTTGTGGGTTCATATTGTTTGTACCCAACGTACTTGTGGGTTCATATTGTTTTGTACCCAACGATACTTGTGGGGTCATATTGTTTGTAGCCAACGATACTTGTGGGTTCATATTGTTTGTAGCCAACGATACTTGTGGGTTCATATTGTTTGTAGCCAACGATACTTGTGGGGTCATATTGTTTGTAGCCAACGATACTTGTGGGTTCATATTGTTTGTAGCCAACGATACTTATGGTTTTATATTGTTGTACCCAACGATACTTGTGGGTTCATATTGTTTTGTAGCCAACGATACTTGTGGGGTCATATTGTTTGTAGCCAACTACTTGTGGGTTCATATTGTTTGTAGCCAACGATACTTGTGGGGTCATATTGTTTGTAGCCAACGATACTTGTGGGTTCATATTGTTTGTAGCCAACGATACTTGTGGGGTCATATTGTTTATAGCCAACGATACTTGTGGGTTCATATTGTTTGTAGCCAACGATACTTGTGGGTTCATATTGTTTGTAGCCAACGATACTTGTGGGTTCATATTGTTTGTAGCCAACGATACTTGTGGGCTCATATTGTTTATAGCCAACGATACTTGTGGGGTCATATTGTTTGTAGCCAACGATACTTGTGGGTTCATATTGTTTGTAGCCAACGATACTTGTGGGGTCATATTGTTTGTAGCCAACGATACTTGTGGGTTCATATTGTTTGTAGCCAACGATACTTATGGGTTCATATTGTTTGTACCCAACGATACTTGTGGGTTCATATTGTTTGTAGCCAACGATACTTGTGGGGTCATATTGTTTGTAGCCAACGATACTTGTGGGTTCATATTGTTTGTAGCCAACGATACTTGTGGGGTCATATTGTTTGTAGCCAACGATACTTGTGGGTTCATATTGTTTGTAGCCAACGATACTTGTGGGTTCATATTGTTTGTACCCAACGATACTTGTGGGTTCATATTGTTTGTAGCCAACGATACTTGTGGGGTCATATTGTTTGTAGCCAACGATACTTGTGGGGTCATATTGTTTGTAGCCAACGATACTTTTGGGTTCATATTTTTGTACCCAACGATACTTGTGGGTTTTATATTGTTTGTAGCCAACGATACTTGTGGGGTCATATTGTTTTTTAGCCAACGATACTTGTGGGGTCATATTGTTTGTAGCCAACGATACTTGTGGGTTCTATTGTTTGTACCCAACAATACTTGTGGGTTCATATTGTTTGTAGCCAACGATACTTGTGGGTCATATTGTTTGTAGCCAACGATACTTTGGGGTTCATATTGTTTGTAGCCAACGATATTGTGGGTTCATATTGTTTGTAGCCAACGATACTTGTGGGGTTTATATTGTTTGTAGCCAACGATACTTGTGGGTTCATATTGTTTGTAGCCAACGATACTTTGTGGTTCATATTGTTTGTACCCAACGATACTTGTGGGTTCATATTGTTTGTAGCCAACGATACTTGTGGGTTCATATTGTTTGTAGCCAACGATACTTGTGGGTTCATATGTTTGTAGCCAACGATACTTGTGGTTCATATTGTTTGTAGCCAACGATACTTGTGGGTTCATATTGTTTGTACCCAACGATACTTGTGGGTTCATATTGTTTGTACCCAACGATACTTGTGGGTTCATATTGTTTGTACCCAACGATACTTGTGGGGTCATATTGTTTGTAGCCAACGATACTTGTGGGGTCATATTGTTTGTAGCCAACGATACTTGTGGGGTCATATGTTTGTACCCAACGATACTTGTGGGTTCATATTGTTTGTAGCCAACGATACTTGTGGGTCATATTGTTTGTACCCAACGATACTTGTGGGTTCATATTGGTTTGTACCAACGATACTTGTGGGTTCATATTGTTTGTACCCAACGATACTTGTGGGTTCATATTGTTTGTACCCAACGATACTTGTGGGTTCATATTGTTTGTAGCCAACGATACTTGTGGGTTCATATTGTTTGTAGCCAACGATACTTGTGGGTTCATATTGTTTGTAGCCAACGATACATCTGGGTTCATATTGTTTGTACCCAACGATACTTGTGGGTTCATATTGTTTGTACCCAACGATACTTGTGGGTTCATATTGTTTGTACCCAACGATACTTGTGGGTTCATATTGTTTGTACCCAACGATACTTGTGGGTTCATATTGTTTGTAGCCAACGATACTTGTGGGTTCATATTGTTTGTAGCCAACGATACTTGTGGGTTCATATTGTTTGTAGCCAACGATACATCTGGGTTCATATTGTTTGTACCCAACGATACTTGTGGGGTCATATTGTTTGTAGCCAACGATACATCTGGGTTCATATTGTTTGTACCCAACGATACTTGTGGGTTCATATTGTCCTATGTAAATATTTTTCACCAGTTAATAATCCTAAACATTTCACTTTGCCTGATGAGTTGGCTGCGACGCATCGTGATCTTCGTGACTCGTGGTAACAGCCTAGATGAACAGTTACAGATTGTTGAGGTGACAAACACTGAAAAAAGTATCGGTCAAAATGAGGAGACATCCTTGGTGACACATGTCTTTGCAGGTGGCTGGCCACGGCCCATCCCGCCCCACCCGAGGCTGGCTCCAAGGAGCGGACGTGACAATAAAGGCACACCTTGAGGCACGCTCGGAACGGACATCCTGAATATCTCCATGGAGTCTTTAGGGTTGAAGCTGAGTGTGTGACTAGTGGAGACCGCTCCCTCTGACCCCCTGAGGTTGTGTTTCATTGTGATCAAGTTTGCGGAACATTTTTGTGAGTGGCATGAAACACAGCACCGGATGTTTCATGTTGAATAAATCTCTTGTTCCAAACCCAGACTCAGCGTGAGGTTTGTGACGTGCCCTGACAGCTGTGCAGGACAGCACGGCACCAGGGATGTGCTGCACCCCATTACATGAGTTCTTGAGTAGCTACGCAATGATTAAAGTACTTTTTTTTTTTACTTTTACTCATGTGCATTAAACTTATGGCAGCCTTACTTGTACTCTGAGTAACATTTTGTCATTGTAACAATACTTTATTTAACGAAATAAAAAAAGCTGGGCACTTTTACAACACTGTGCACGGATAACAGCTGACTGGTGCCGCCTTACTCTTCACACTCAGAAATAAGGGGTATATTAAGGGTAGAATCGTTACATCGCACCATCACTACCCTTTTTAAACCCTATGTCCAAGCTGGAGGGTAGATGCTGCCGATTATACCCTTCATCTACCCTTTATCTACCCTTTTTAGACGAGAGGGATGAGAAAGGGTATATTTGGGGTTGGAAAAGGGTATATTTAGGGTTGCAAAAGGGTATATTTGTAAGGGTAGAAAAAGGGTAGCAGTATTTCATCACTACAAACACCCTTTTTCTACCCTTTTCCTACCCTTCTTTTCTAAGAGTGTTCCTTCCTTCCTCTGCAGCCTATATACAGCTGCGGGCGAGACAAACCAGGAAGATTATGATCAGTTCATCGAGCAAATGGGACTTGTCAACTCCTTTTGTCAAGCGATATACTGTATGTCATTGGCTGGATCTGCCTCTGACGTATAGGCATTGTAGGCATGGCCAGGTCCTCTCCCCCTCGCTATAACCGTGGCCACCGAGATGATAAGGCCTGGTACATCGCCCGTGACGTCACACCATAAGGATCCCACCCGCTCCGCTCCCCGTACAAGTTTACCTACCTAATATAATGTTTATCAGTATAAAAGATATACTGTTATCTTCGGAAATGTTTGTTCTATAATATTATCAAATAAAAAACCGTAAAACACACAAAGAAAATGCCATTATGAAACTTTCAAGAAATATGCATTAACTTAAACTCTTCGCCATTTAATATTTTGCTCGCAAACATTTTACATGGAGCATATCAATAGAAGCAAAATTTAATTAGCTTTCCATTGATATATTTTGTTTAGTGATAAATGAATTAGCGGCATGCATAAATTAGCGTTAACTAAATATAAAAAATCATGAAATCGGGTAATTTCCTACCTAATATATGTTTATCAGTATAAAATATATACTGTTATCTCCAGAAATGTTTGTTCTATAATATTATCAAATAAAAAACCGTAAAACACACAAAAGAAATGCCATTATGAGACTTTCAAGAAATATGCATGAACTTAAACTTTTCGCCATTTAATATTTTGTGCAAAACTTTTTACATGGAGAATATCAATAGAAGCGGAATTTAATTAGCTTTCCATTGATATATTTCCTTTTCTGATAAATGAATTAGAACCATGCATAAATTAGCGTTAACTAAATAAATAACATCATCAATCGGGAAAAATTACCCGATTTCATGATGTTATTTATTTAGTTAACGCTAATTTATGCATGGTTCTAATTCATTTATCAGAAAAGGAAATATATCAATGGAAAGCTAATTAAATTCCGCTTCTATTGATATTCTCCATGTAAAAAGTTTTTGCACAAAATATTAAATGGCGAAAAGTTTAAGTTCATGCATATTTCTTGAAAGTCTCATAATGGCATTTCTTTTGTGTGTTTTACGGTTTTTTATTTGATAATATTATAGAACAAACATTTCTGGAGATAACAGTATATATTTTATACTGATAAACATATATTAGGTAGGAAATTACCCGATTTCATGATTTTTTTATATTTAGTTAACGCTAATTTATGCATGCCGCTAATTCATTTATCACTAAACAAAATATATCAATGGAAAGCTAATTAAACTCCGCTTCTATTGATATTCTCCATGTAAAGTGTTTGCGAGGAAAATATTAAATGGCGAAGAGTTTAAGTTAATGCATATTTCTTGAAAGTTTCATAATGGCATTTTCTTTGTGTGTTTTACGGTTTTTTATTTAATAATATTATAGAACAAACATTTCCGAAGATAACAGTATATCTTTTATACTGATAAACATTATATTAGGTAGGTAAACTTGTACGGGGAGCGGAGTGGGTGGGATCCTTATGGTGTGACGTCACGGGCGATGTACCAGGCCTTGTCTCTCGGTGGTCTCGCTATAACGGGGCGGGAGGGCAAGAATCCTGTGCTCTCCCAGGTGTCCCCCCACTGTCCATGGCTGCCGTATTCTGTATAATGCTCTAATACCCACCACTGATCTGATCTTAGAATATACCCTTCTATGTGGCATCAGAGTGGGCCCGCTTTCCTAGTGCCCCCCATTGATAGACACCCTCCTACTGTCCCCCATTGATAGACACCCTCCTAGTCCCCCCCATTGATAGACACCCTCCTAGCGCCCCCCATTGATAGACACCCTCCTACTGCCCCCCATTGATAGACACCCTCCTAGTGCCCCCCATTGATAGACACCCTCCTAGTCCCCCCCATTGATAGACACCCTCCTAGCGCCCCCCATTGATAGACACCCTCCTACTGCCCCCATTGATAGACACCCTCCTAGTCCCCCCCATTGATAGACACCCTCCTAGTCCCCCCCATTGATAGACACCCTCCTAGTCCCCCCCATTGATAGACACCCTCTACGTCACTGCAACAAAGCAATCCAGGCCTTTAATAAATTGACAATCCATAAACTACGTAGCAAAAAATAAATAAGATGATATCCTACCCACAATCCTCTGCGACGTTCTTAATGAGTTCGAAGATCAACAAACCCTATCACTAGAAAGTTTAAAAAACAAATTACAAAACTATACCAACACCATTTCTAACTCACCTTTACTAACATTAATGACTTGGACAACGTTACAGGTCAAGAATTATTGGTCAAAGGTCAACAGGTTTAGGGGTGAGAAGGAAATGAGGGAAAGATTTAGTGTTTCGAAGCAGTGTTGAGTTCCTTGAGTAATCTTGTACAAGCGACAGTCGAGAGCGAGCCAGCGAGAAGGCAGGACGTGTGTACAGGTAGCTGGGAGGAGGCAGAGGCTGATTTTCGGCCAAACAGCGCTTTATTTTGTTGCTTTTCTTCATATTTCTGCAGGTAAGTTAAGTAAAGAGAGAAAGGGAGGGAGTGGAAGAGAGAGTGCGAGGAATGAGTGGCGGATCTAGTGGGTGGCCCCAGATCCGAGTCAAGTGTCTAATGAAAATTCAACCACTTATTTTTAATGTCTATGCCATGGCCACCACACACTAGATCTGTGTCCAGCCTTGGCCACCCCAGTCACCATGTCCTGGCGGCGCTACTGTGAGTGGGGGAGGGAGGGAGGGAGAGCTTACGTGTGATTTGAGGTTGTTTAGTCCTCCCTGCAAAGTAATGGCTGTTGCCTCGTTATCTTTCTACCTTATATAACGTCAGATCAGCTGTAACCAGTGACGTAGCTACGGGGGGCCACGTGCCCCCAACTATGAAAATCCGGAGACTCCCCCCCCCCCCCCCCCCCCCACTGGCCATGGCTGTCGTAATCTACTTGGACCTGTGACTAACGCTATGCCCTAATACCCTTCTATGTGGCATCAGAGTGCTCCTGAACTCCGCTTGACATAGTGACCCCCCCCCCCCCCCCATTGATAGATAAGTACTACCTACCCTAGCCACGCCACTAATAGGGAGAGAAGTTCAGAGAACCACTCCCCGCCTGCAGGAGGCAGCTGCCCCGCACCTACACGTCAGTGATGGAACATTTCCACGCCTACAGGAATGATACTCTTACGTGGCCTCTTGTAGCTTCCTTATGTGTTTATACGTCATGAAACTCGTGATAAAACCCTCGGTGCAAGAATACGTTCAGTGCTACACACCGTCTCATGCATTCCTCCCCCCGTGACAAACAAATCCTCCCCCACCCCTACCCCGGAACCCCTAGACCAGGGTTCTCAACTAGTGGTCCATGATAACTTTTAGTGGTCCACACGTTCACGATAGTTGGAAATGAACTGAAATATATATGAAACCCAAATGTTAGCCGTCATATTATTTTATCTATTTCTGGAAAAAAAACTTTACTTTAAATTTACAGGATATATATTTATAGCCAACCCTTGACCTACCTTTAAAATCTACCCTGTTTCATCATATCTCAAGTCAAAAAGGAGATGATCCATGATTTTGTTTTTCAATTGGGCAAGGTGGTCATGACTTGAAACCAGTTGAGAACCATGCACTGCCCTACACGTATATCCTGCAGGCTATATACAGCCTCGACACACTGGTTAAGATGAATTTTGAGACATGAGTAATGAAGACTCGTGAGAAATGGTCCAGGAAATTAACTGTGACTATTCAGGCACACTCTCAGAAATGGGGGGTACATTAAGGGTCTCATTGTTACATCGCACCATCACTACCCTTTTTAAATCCTATGTCCAGGCTGGAGGGTAGATGCTGCCGATTATACCCTTCATCTACCCTTTATCTACCCTTTTTAGACGAGAGGGTTGGAAAAGGGTATATTTGCGTCGATCCGAAAGGGTATATTTGTAAGGGTAGAAAAAGGGTAGCAGTATTTCATCACTACAAACACCCTTTTTCTACCCTTTTCCTACCCTTTTTTTTTTTAAGAGTGCAGGCAGGCGGTCGTGATGGCCATTCAGAACTGACTTGCATACACTATTAATGAAACACATATAGTACGTTACAGCGGCGAGGCTTGGTAGGTAAGTCTTCACTACTCTTATCTTTAGCCAGGATGATAGATAAGTGAGTGTGTTAAAGCTTAGGTACGGGAATGAGTGAACGTGTGGTATCAATTGGAGCAGAAGGTCACGACAGGGGCGGCGTTCGTGAGTGTTGGATGTAAGGCACCAAGGGCTGACTCTCCACTCTTCTTCATAGCCTACCGGGTAATAGGGAAGGAAGCCGTGGAACTGGAAGTAGCTCAATACCAAGGCATGTTATAGGGGTGGAATCTCTCTCTCTCTCTCTCTCTCTCTCTCTCTCTCTCTCTCTCTCTCTCTCTCTCTCTCTCTCTCTCTCTCTCTCTCTCTCTGTCGCTGTTTCTCCCCCCACTCTCTCTCTCTCTCTCAGTCGCTCTTTCTCCCCCTCCACACTCTCTCTCTCTCTCTCTCTCTCTCTCTCAGTCGGTTTCTCCCCCCCCACTCTCTCTCTCTCTCTCAGTCGCTCTTTCTCCCCCCCCACTCTCTCTCTCTCTTTCTCTCTCTCTCTCTCTCTCTCTCTCTCTCTCTCTCTCTCTCTCTCTCTTTTTGTTTTTCAAGTAGTTAGCCAGTTTAGTAAGAATGGATATAGTGACAATCCCATCCCTTCTCAAATGTTACTAACCCTCCCACAATGTTGCCGACCATTGAGTACGCATTGAGTTTCAAATGCTGAGACATTAATGAGTAGGACACCTTAATGTTACCGCCAGCACGGCAATATTTTAGTCCTTGGGATATGGAGACCCACACGATGACACAATCAGTGTCGGTCAAAACCTGTTGAGCCAATTCCACATTTAATGATAAGAATCATCAAACTAATGCACGCTATTCATCCAGGCAGCACAACACAACACACTTTATGGCAGGGCAGAGAAAGCAAATGTTTATTTCATCACTCATCAAGATGGGCAGAGTTCATCTCCACATAGGGTGGGCAGTGTTCATCTCCACATAGGGTGGGCAGAGTTCATCTCCACATAGGGTGGGCAGAGTTCATCTCCACATAGGGTGGGCAGTGTTCATCTCCACATAGGGTGGGCAGTGTTCATCTCCACATAGGGTGGGCAGAGTTCATCTCCACATAGGGTGGGCAGTGTTCATCTCCACATAGGGTGGGCAGTGTTCATCTCCACATAGGGTGGACAGTGTTCATCTCCACATAAAATGGGGAGCTCAAAGTGTCGGCAGGTCAATTGTTCAGCAAGGTGACGGGGCTCAGAGGGGACTGGTCATATTCCTTTGAATGTATGCTGTGCAGTTTATAAGAAAGATCTCGCCCTTCTTGCTGTACTATTGACTAGCCTTCCATATTCATCTTCATCCCACACCTATATGTTCAAAGGGGCAGATCTAGAGAGGCCATGATTATGTTTCCTACATTGGTCTATGTTGCCACTGCTATTGATTCCACTTGAGGTACATCCATTTTGACCTGCTTGACCTGTGGTTCTTTACTTCTTAGCATCATTACTTGATCTTCCTGTCTTGCCTCCATGGGTCATAACTTTACGTTTTCAATGACTTGCTTGTCATAGTGCCATACAATTTACTTTCAGGTTAACAAGAAAACTGAGTATCTTGTCTTGTATTACATCTTTTGACTCCAATCATTTGGAACCTAAACCATCTACATTAGAATACAATATTTTCATGTTACTACCCATCTATTTTGTTACGACATGGTCTTCATTTCATTGCCTCTTTTGTGTAACCCCTTCACGCCCAGATCTTTCCTTGGCTATATAAAATCGTCTGTTGTTAGCCATAAATTTACAAAAAGTGACTGAATATACCAAATTAACTAGTGGACAAGGATACTAAACAGGTCATATCTATAAAATATTGCTAATATTCACTAAAAATCGTTTAATGACACCCAAATTACAATGGAAATATAAGTTCTGGGCCTCAAGGGGTTAAGGACCGCTTTTTAAAGCCCTACTTCCCTGTCCTCTTTGTTTAGATAACACATAATTCTTATGTCCATGTCTTCATCTGATTTAAATGTTCTTGCATTTCTTAGCATTTCTTTCGTTATCATTTGGCCATGCAAAGTTACCATTCATGGCCTGTGTTTGCCACATTCATATTTACCAACTCTATGAAACTCTTCAATATTTTGTTTCTGTTATTCCTGCTAACCCTTTTTCCATCCTTACTTCAAATACTCTGACCTCTACTCCTTCCTCGATCCCCACACCCCTTCCTCGATCCCCACACCCCTTCCTCGATCCCCACACCCCTTCCTCGATCCCCACACCCCTTCCTCGATCCCCACACCCCTTCCTCGATCCCCACACCCCTTCCTCGATCCCCACACCCCTTCCTCGATCCCCACACCCCTTCCTCGATCCCCACACCCCTTCCTCGATCCCCGCACCCCTTCCTCGATCCCCACACCCCTTCCTCGATCCCCACACCCCTTCCTCGATCCCCACACCCCTTCCTCGATCCCCGCACCCCTTCCTCGATCCCCACACCCCTTCCTCGATCCCCACACCCCTTCCTCGATCCCCACACCCCTTCTTCAACACACCATTAAGACTCCTCTTGTCAGGCGACCTAAACATTCTTCCCCAAAAAAACTATCCACTATCCCTTCCTCCTCCTCAGTTCCTCACACCCCACGTTGTACATCACTTCCTAAGAAACCCTGTGCCTCCCAGGTCACCCCACCTGACTCTCCTGTTGAGACCACGGCTATGATCGAGGTGAACCCCCACCTTTCTCAACCCTCAAAATTTCTGCCGATACCTTCCTATCCCTCCCTCCCACCTTCCCCCCTTCCTTCTCCTCACTCCTAACTTCCCATCTGCTCATTTCTCTTCCCCTCCCTTCTCCATCATTCTCCCCACTCCCCTCTTCTCCCCTTCCCTCTGATCACCCTATGTCCCCTCCCCCATCTTCTTCCTCTGATCATCCCGCTGTTGTCTCTTCTTGATGTCCCCTCTCCTGGCTGTACACGCGCCTCCCTTTTGTCTCAACAGCCCCCATCCCTGGCACCTCGCCCCCCTGACCCCGCTACCTGTTCTTAGTCTACTACCCAGGGTCAGGGCCTCACACCCCTGACCCTGCTAACCCCGCTACTCCAGACGCTGCCATCACAACTATCATCACCCGCTAATCTCTTCAGTCTGTCTACTGGAATCTCTGCGGCTTTCACTCCCACATACCAGACCTTCATTACCTTATTTCTTGCTATAAGTTGTCTGCCTCCAAGACACTTTTCTTACTTGCCCCCATGTCCTGATTCTTAACATCATTTGATCTCCTCTTCTATCCTTGTCCACCAGAAATCAACCCATGTTTCTCCAAATGTCAACACTCCCTGCACCGAGATCCTTGTATATTTTGGATGTCCTCAAAGAATCTGTTTTGCCCCGACTGATTTAATCTTCCTGCTACAGATAAATGTCCTTAATTTGATTTGACCATCCTACTCTTAACATCCCTTTCCTTTCCCCTTCCCTCACCGTTGCCTTCTGTCACTCAGCCCCTCCCCTTGTATGCTTTGCCATAGTGCTATATGACCTCTGATGTCTGGCACATTTCTCCTTTTGGGATTTCAGTCAATCAATCAACCTTTGCATTCATTAGGGGAATGACAGACAAGCCTTAGATAATCTTTTATTTGTAAATTGTAACCTATGTAGCCTATGTAGCTACTACCTACATGTAAGAATGGATGGATTTCCTGGACGGACTTGTTTTGCCCTTAACTACGAATATAAAACTGGAAGGATTCCTTGGACGGATGTGACATTATAATACAGTGTTTATGCCTGGCACAATGTTGTGTTTCTCACATTAAAAAGTATGAATAACAGTTGCTCATGAAAAATTTGATATGGTAACAAATACCTATGCAACGCTGCAGGTTTTTAACAATATAGATATGTCTCCGATTATTATCAAACACATTTGGTGAGCCTGTCACTCGTGCGAGATCAAAGGCAGACATCCGCCATGTATGAACACAGTTACATCTCAGGTGGTTAACCCCTTCACGCCCAGATCTTTCCTTTGTAATAAAAAATTGTCTGTTGTTAGCCATAAAATTACGAAAAAGTGACTTAATAATAACAAATAAGCTAGCGGACAAGGATACTAAACGGGTCATATCTATCAAACATTGTTTATATTCATTCAAAGTAGTCTATTGGTGGCCAAATTATAATGGAAATAACGTTCTGGGCCTCAAGGGGTTAAAGACTTCCCTTAACCATCAAGGATTCACAATACTGTATTAATACTTAAACTTAACTTATGTCCAATGGCTAGAGGGGACAGGACTAAGACACTGTTGCTTCCACAGACAAGCCTGAATGGCAGCGTGAATCTCCTGGCTACCTTGATGACAACCTTGCCGGCCCTCCCAGGCACAGCCACCTCTGGGCAGTCTCCTACAGGACGCTGCAGCACCAGGAGCAAAGGTGGAGTTAGATAATACCTATAGTCTATTTTTTTTAAACGAGGCAAAAATTCCATTCTATCTTAAGGTCTCATGCTTAAAGTTAGAGTTAACCATATCAGGTAAACACAGGCCTGATAAAATATAACTGAAATTTAGAAGAACTGTAGTATTCCCTTCTCCTGGCATCAAATATCAGCCAGTAAGCAGCAAGGAGTCAGGATTTTTTTGCCTCGTTAAAAAAAATAACTATAGTCTGTAATACCAGTATAATGAGGGGAAAATGTGATGGATTTTTGTTTGTTTACATCATACAAAGCAAATATAATGCATACAATCCCTTCTAATGTGTTGTTCTATCAGTTTCAGCACAGTTTGTTACCACAGACACAACTTTTATGCATCAGCCCAAAAAGGTTCTAGTTTGGAATATAACATGAACTTATAACTTGAGGGCAATGCTTTGTTCCATTAGAGGAGCAGATACCACAAAACTGTAGCTTACAAATGTACGAACTCATTTGTGTGACATTAGTTAAAGTTTTGTCAACCTTATCAGCACAAATTTACTTCCCAACAAAAGCGAATCTTTCTAAAAACCCTAACATGAAAAGTTGCAATCGGCTCCCGTCGACAACCAGGACCGGCAAGTAACTGTTTGACAAGGGATCACAACAGTCATGGTTATTGTCGTACAACATATTTGCTAAAATTATTTACAGACAAGCTTAATTTTATCATTTGTGGTTTGTAAGAATGATATCATATATGAGTTATGGGGTATGTTATGTAGCAGGGGCCTCGTGTTGTGTTCAGGCGAGGGGGACAGTCACACTTGCTATGTGAGCACTGGGTGTAGTTAACTTCAGGCTGTCCTTTTTTGTTATAAATAAATAGGACAACCAGATCTTAAAAAAAGGTCAGGTCAAGGACAGACCTGCCAACCCTCCTTCACACTCCTCAACAAGAGAAAACATTCGGAAGCATTTGAGAATTATGCAAAAATAATATTAATAATACAATTTCTCATATTCATTATAGCAAAATTATAATTTACATTCTGTTCATTTAATACATTTTAAAATTGGTTTAAGAAAAAATCATAATAATGCAAAATTTAACGGAGAAAAAAGTGGGATGGGTTCCTGTCCCCTGCCCCCCCCAACCCAGGCCCCTGTCCCCCCCAAACCAGGCCCCTGTCCCCCCCCAACCCAGGCCCCTGTCCCCCCCCAAACCAGGCCCCTGTCCCCCCCAAACCAGGCCCCTGTCCCCCCCACCCAGGCCCCTGTCCCCCCCAGCCCCTGTTATTGACTATGAATTGCACCAACACTTTGTTTCAGGTTCAAAGTTAGAAATGTGATCATGGGAAGGATTTTGAAGAATGACTAAAGTGGTCTGTAAATCAACATGTCAGAACGAGCCGTTACAGACGCTGGCACTGAAGTAACCAGTAGTGTGTTAATAATGCACTGCACTCAAGGAAACTTGCTAAGCATAATGTTTTACTTTATGTAATTTTTTTAATATAACTGATATGATGATTATTGAAGCAGTTAAAGAAAAACTTATTAAAAAAATAATCTTTGTAATCCAAGTTGTTAGTTTTGTGTGTGTCGTTGTTCACCGAGAAGAGACTCGAAGCTGTCATTAAGAGGCTCCGTACCTACTCATTATAGTTATATTATTCACTAAAAAGACAAGCGTTTCTCTTTCATCTCGTCACAACTAGAAATGTCTCTGTTGAAAGAACTATTGCACTCTCTGCCATGTGAGCTCGGAGAAAAGTCCATGATGGACCTGCAAGTCTGGCCGAGATGTCGCTGAACAATCTGTACAATAATCTTGACGGTACTTTTTTTTACAGTACAGTTTTAGTTAATGGGTAACGGCTTCTCCACCCAGTGCAATATTCCAAGGGGCCTGAAATTCTGCCACTTAGTAAAGCAGAGTTAGTTGGTGATTGCTTACGGGAATGGTTTTAAACTATCTTTGGCTTGGTATCTAATCTATCTAGCCACCAAGCTTTAGCCTTGATCTCTAATTTCTTCAATATTAAGAAATATTTATAAATATTTCTGCCAGTGTAGCAGAATGCCATTTGGCATATAAAATGACCCCATATCTTTCAGAGTATCATAATTGTACAATACGGGTACAGTAGCGATGACGCGTGAACAGACAATAAAAAAGGAGGAGTCATCAACACGGTGACGTGTACAAGCCACTGGTGTTGTGCTTCACAGCAGCATATTTATCACGGGTAACTTCTGCCGGTGGCAATAATTTGCCGGACTTCTAACAAGATTTTTTTGTTCTTGAGCCCAACACAAGCTGTCCCTCATTTAATTTAAGAAGATCTTACAACATCTTAGTAACACATACTGTAGGGGAACAATAGTTTGGCACGACTGCCTATGAAGTGTGTGTGTGTGGCGTCAAGGCACCAGCCAAGACATCCACCACAAGGTGGCCAAGGTAACTGTTGAAGCTTTTGAAATATATTTTCATATTATTGATGTATAAGATGATCAACGAGCTCAGAGACTATACAACACAGGAGTGAATCAGATGAAATCATTACTTTGCATATTATACGCACAGGCTACGTGTTTATACGCAAGGATAAATGTTGATCAGATCTATACAATACTTTTGTAGGTAATCAAGATCTCTAATTTTTTTTACTCTAAGAATTAATTTTATCTGCCAAACTTTCACTAAATGAGGTAATGGTGTGTGTTGAGGAGCCTAGATGTCCAAGCTTGTGTGTGTTGAGGAGCCTAGATGTACAAGCTTGTGTGTGTTGAGGAGCCTAGATGTACAAGCTTGTGTGTGTTGAGCCCAGACCCCACCACCACCTGGTCCTGGGCGGGCAAAGGCTCGCTGATTACTGCGATTCCCAAGAAAACTTGTTTCAGAAATTCATAATTTCAATTAATAATGTACTATAATATAATGAGAGAAATGAGACAATGAGAGAAAACAATAACAATTAGTAGTTAAAAACAATGCTAAGATAACCATGTTGGACGATGTACTTATGAGACACTGAGCTGCAACACAATCTGTACATTTGTACACCAGCGTAGATAATGCCAGTCATTCACCGGGTGTGTTATTGTTGCTTCAGGAATCCCAGGGATACGAGCAGCAGCACAGCCACCACCAGGCCACTGGCGGCGGCGGCGGAGGAGCCGTTGCAGCCGTCGGAGGTGCAGTAACACTCCTCCCAGTACACGCCGTTGGGATCCAGACCCCAATTACACATGTTGGTCACGCCGGTCTCCGTCACGGAGGAGCAGCGGCGGATCACCGTGCGCCACCGCCCGTCCCCTGCAGAACACACACGGATCAATGGCATGGCACACACTTCAATTATTATTAGATTATAACTTTAGGTTTTCTGTCTCACCTTCCCAGGCCAGCTGTCACCATGGGAGGGGTTGGGTTGATGGCCTAGGATGAGGTTTCTACTCTACCTACAGGGCCTTAGGCAGCTAAGCCCCTTTACCGCATCACCCCATGGATCCTCCTTAGGTACAGTTCCTTGTGATGATGTGAGCAGATATGTTCCACGGAGGCTACTTGTCTATCTAAGTTTTCTGATATCATAGGCATCAATGCAAGGGTTCAATGGGGAGACATTGTTTGGGCATCAACAAAACTTAATTCATGAATGCATGTGGTTATTTTCTTACAGGTATTGGCTGACAATCAATCAATCATTGGGGCATACGCCGGGGGGCGCTTCGCCTCGCCCACCCTACGACGCCACTCCATGGGTCACCACGCGCCAGTCCCCATGCAGGCTCCCTTCCCATACCAAGCAACTCTCGACAGGAAGCATCAACTTGCCCCAGCCACGAGCCTTGTGGGCAAGTGGCCTCCTCCACGCCGGATTATCTCTTACAGATACAACCCGATGGGAAGGATTGGTTTCAGGGTAGCGTGCCATATAGCCAAAGTTGGCGCTGACGGACTATGCAGGTAATAGGCCTCGATTCAGTCTCAGCGGTGCAATCGCTGATTTGACACGTAATCATCCCAGCGATACCCCATGATTTTGCGAAGACACTTATTACCAAAGGCATCGATTCGCCTCTTCAAGTCGTTATTTAGTGTCCATGTCTCACAACCATAGAGTAAGACAGGGATCACAAGCGACTTGAAGATCCGGATCTTTGTCCTCCTGCACAGGTACCGACAATGCCAAATACTCCCGCTGAGTGAGTCCATAACACCGTGGGCTATGCCAATCCGCCGTAAGACTTCTTGACATGTCACACTGTCATAATGGACTGCGCTACCAAGGTATGTAAAACTTTCCACTCATAGTATGCTAACACACAAGTCTCTCTCTCTCTCTCTCTCTCTCTCCACAGCCCACAGGATGTCCACCCACAGTATGCTTTATATACCACAGCCGGCATACCACAGCCCAAATAATTATGATCCGTGTGAAAGACTGGGTTATTTCTAAGTGGAAAATGTTCTCTACACACATGCTTTTTGAAGCTTCCTTTAGACGTGACATGAAGTGAGAAAAATCACAGTGGCCGGCAATGTCACCGTGGGAGGCGGCGTGAGGAGGCATGCGGTGTGCACTCACGGGTGTCCCTCCGTGAAATTATGAATGATTTAATCCATAATTTTTACTAGTAATGGAACATTACATTATCTTATAATGACACAATTGGTATTGATGGACATGTTATTTACCAAATAAGCAGTACATGAAAACAGCAAGGCTGTAATAAACAATACTGTCAAAGACTAAGTGGCATCGTGTTGGAGCGGGTGATGATTTGCCTGACACAGGTGACCGGTGGGCAGCCTGGCACCCACCCTGCCCCTCCCACCCCACTCCCACACAATGCCAAGTTGCCTTTTACAGTATTGCTTATTACAGCCCTGCTGTTTTCATGTACTGCTTATTTTGGTAAATAACATGTCCAATTGTGTCATTATAAGATAAAGTAATGTTCCATTACTAGTAAAATTATGGATTAAATCATTCATAATTTCACGGAGGGACACCCGTGAGTGCACATCGCATGCCTCCTTACGCCGCCTCCCACGGTGACATTGCCGGCCACTGTGATTTTTCTCACTTCATGTCACGTCTAAAGGAAGCTTCAAAAAGCATGTGTGTATAGAACATTTTCTGCTTAGAATAACAATCTTTCACACAGATCAATATTTGCAGAAACTCATGTTACACCCTGCATACAGCATTTTCTTTCTGTTTGTTGATCTGTCAGCCAATACCTGTAAGAACACAAACACATGGGGAGGCGGTAGTGGAGTGGTTAGCGTCTCTGACTGGCGTTCTCGATGACCCGAGTTCGATCCCCGAAGAAAAGAAAACCAAAACCTTTCTGCACTGTCGAGTGGCCTAAGAACACCCACATGCCCTGCCCATCAACTCTACCTTCGATTGCGAGTGCACCGGAGGACACAGGGGGGCGGCATGAGCCTCTAATCACAGGTGTCACTATAGGAATCCTGCCTGCGCCACCACGGGCGAGGACCAACCATCACAGCCCTCAAGTGAACCTCCAGAGCCTACCATCCCGGCCCTGGGTCACCACTGCCTACAGGCGCTCTAGACAGATGTAAAAAAAAAAAAAAAAAAAAACATGCATTCGTGAAGTAAGTTTTGTTGACGCCCAAGCAACGTCTCCCCATTCCACCCTTGCATGGACGCCTCAGAGGCTGAACACAGGAACAAGTCGGCACAGTGGCGCCACTCACGCCCACTCTATGTACTAGTCTCTCTTTTCTGGATGCCTCTTTAAATATTTTTACAATTTCACCTCTCAATCAATATTTAGATGATGTAAGACTACCTATTAGTGTCACCTATAATAGTCTGCATCATGTTATAACCCATAGACAGCATGGAATATCTGAAACATTCATAATTACTCTGGATCTGAAAAATAATAATAAATCTTTCTTCATTCATTCAAGTATCATTCATTAATCCTGTCTATGAATCCCAAACTGCACTCCAATAACTACTCGTAAAGCAGCCTCTACCTTCACTTTAAATACAATATAACAACATGCTCATGATCTAGTAGTGCATAACTCATGTTGCACTTTCTAGTTTATAATGTTTGCCATATTGAAGTACTAGAAGGCAACTGTACAGAAATGGCAACTTCACATAGTTTCATTTTCTAGCAACTTTTTTTTTTTTTTCTACCTTGTGGATATGTACTAAAACTGATTTCTCGGCTCACAACCAGAATGGCATGGTTTGAGAATACCATGGTATATCCTCTCACGACGAGTCTCCGTTGCCAAGTATCAAGGCAAGCTACTGTAGCAATGAGGCAAGTAACTCTTTCACAAATACAAGCTTTCAGACCTGACTGTTATGAACCCTACGGTTAGCTGAAAACGTCAGGCATCTTTTTAAAGAAAGCTAAACTACCTAACCCATGGCAGGTGTTGGGAGTTAACAAGGCAGAGTTGTCACTTCCATAAGACTGCCCACTACCTTACACATTACGTGACCAAAGCCACCTGCCACACATGCCATGAGATCTAGATTTGATGTAAATCAGTCAATATTATGTACTTGATCCAAACATCGCATAAAAAGATCGTGAAATCAATAGACTGACTACTGTTACGGAATTAGAAGGCAGAACGAGGTCAAAAATGGGCTACTTCACGCTCGGCCGCTTTGCCACAAATGGCTGGTTGTTAGCCCCGATTTGGGTTTTTACAATTAGTTCATGGAGGTGACGTAACAGTGTTACACTGTAAATTTTGCTGTACATTACTAACAGTTTGTTAAATTGTATAATGGTCCCAAAATGCGTCCAGGGTAAACTACTGGTGAGTGAAATAAAGGAAAATGTTAAATTTTGGAAAAATGGGACCTTTTTGAGTCCTGGATTATTATGCTTTTGTCCCTATAATCTTCATTCGTTTCTAAGAATATGGAAAACCTTACGGATTTGGCGCGGTTCGCCACGTGTTGCCATTGGAACTTCAACTGTCTTTATAATGAAGTGATCTGGAAAAGAAAATAGAGTTTCCTGACACTGTAAGAGGTAATTAGAAGGTGAAAGCTTGAGCTGGGAAAAATGTAAAAAATGTGGTTTAACCCTTCCACGCCCAGACCTTCCTTTCTGTATAAAATTAGTCTGTTGTTTGAGCTATAAAATTACGAAAAGTCAACTGAATATACCAAATTAGTTTGGACAAGGATACTAAACAGGTCATATCTATAAAATTGCTTATTATTCATTAACTAAAATTGTCTAATGGTTCCCAAAGTACAATGAAAATTACGTTCTGGGCCTCAAGGGGTTAAACTGCAGGTGAGTGGAAATAAATGGAAAATGTAAAGTGGAAAAATGGGTCCATGTTTTTGAGTCCCTGGACTTATAAATGGTTAAGTCCCTGGATAACAGCTCTTCATTCTGTTTATGGCTGAAGTAATATGAGAAACTAAAACACTGACGGTGATGTTGGAGAGGATGTTCGCACACCATGGCATTGAATACAAGTGTCTGCAAATAATGGTTCAATGGTGGATTGCTGGAAAAGAAAAGTAGAGTTCACATGAGGCAGGAATCAGAGGTAAGTGTCAGCAAAAGATTGTGTGCTAAAAGCCGTGTGTCATCAGGCTGAATGGACAAAGATAACGGATAAGACAGATGGTGTCTTAGGCAGGGCCCCCTCCCCCCCTAGACCTTTCCTTTTCTGTATAAAAAATACAGTAGTCTGTTGTCGAGCTATAAAATTACGAAAAGTCACTGAATATACCAAATTAGTTAGTCGACAAGGATACTAAACAGGTCATATCTATAAAGCATTGCTTATATTCATTAAAAATAGTCTAATGGTGCCCAAATTACAATGGAAATTACGTTCTGGGTCTGAAGGGGTTAGACTGTGATGTACAGGCTAGGTCAAGGCTGGCCTGAATGCACCAAGGCACTACCAATCCTGAACGTCACCTACGACTTAACAAATCTGGATCTTCTGTTTAGAGATGGAACAACAGGCACACAAGTACAAATTGAGGAAGACTGGATTGATTGATTTAATGCCAAAAAGGTGAATGTGCCAGACATCAGAGGTGATATGGCACTATGGCAAAGCATATAAAGGGTCAGGGTTAATGAAAAATAGCGAAACGATGAGGGAAGGGGAAAACGGATGTTACAGCAGGATGGTTAGGTCAGATGTGGATTTGTTGGGAGGAAGGAGATTAAATTGTCCAGGGAGAAGGAGGGGGATTCCGGGAGAATGTCCGCAAGACAGGGAGGTCAGGAAAGGGAGGACAAATGAGGGAAGGAGTAAGATGGGGGCAGGATATTAGGACATGTTGGACAGTGAGAGGAGCTTGACAGGGTGTGCAGAGGGTTGAGGAGGAGCGTGCCATTAGATAGGAGTGTGTGAGGTTGGTATGGCCTATGCGTAAGCGTGCGAGAGCAGTCTCCCAACGTCTATGAGTGTGGTAAGGATTTGACCATGGAGATATAGAGGGTTTGATCAGGCGAAGTTTATTGGCAGAGAAAGTGGTCCAGGAGGATTGCCAGCGGTCGAAAAGGAAAGATTTAAAGGAAGGGTAGTAGTCGGAGGCTGGCAAGTTTGAGAAACGGGGGCATTGGGACACAGCGGCCGAGCGCGCTAATGAATCAACGCGTTCGTTGCCCGAGATACCCACGTGACTCAGTATCCAGCAGAAGCAAATTGATTTGTGGCGTACGGATAGGCGGAATAACCAGTCTTGGATCTCCCGAACAAGAGGGTGAAGTGAGCGAAGAGATTTTATAAGAGAAAGGGAAGACTGGATAACCCCTTCTTAACTTCCCAGATCTTTCCTTTGCTATATAAAATCATGTTGTTAGCCATAAAATTACGAAAAGTGACTTAATATACCAAATTAGCTAGTGGACAAGGATTCTAAATAGGTCATATCTATAAAATATTGCTTATAACTATTAGAATCGTCTCATGGTAGTCAAATTACAATGAAAATTACGTTCTGGGCCTCAAAGGGTTAAATATAGTTAAGAAATTAAGCTTGCCGACTAGAAGTAGTGAGGTGTGGGATGAGGTGGACCTATCAATGAGTATCCCTGACTCAAAGACTACAGACAGACAGATGCATATGAAAAGCTTGGAAGGAAGGGCTGCAATTATAAGACAAATGATGGAAAGAAGGGAGGCAAGGGAGGAATAAAGGCACTAGGATTCTATAGTCGCTTTTTTAACGAGGCAAAAATTCAATATCTTAAGGTCTCATGCTTAAAAGTGTGCCTATGTTTACCTCATAATAGGGTTAGGTATGATAAAATACAACTGAAATTAAAACGAACCGTTGTATTCCCTTTTCCCGGCATCAAATATCAGTCGGTAAGCAGCAAGGGGGCAGGATTTATCACCTCGTTAATAAAAACAGTACAGTAAAACCTCTCGTATTCGGACCCTCATTATTCGGACTTTGACATTATTCGGACCTCTTTTTTTTTTTTTGAAATTTCCTAGCTATATTATAAACCTAATTTTTTTTTTTTTTTTTTTTTTTTTAGGGGTTGAAATTTCCTAACTATTTCCTACTTTCCTACTATTACCTAGCTAAAATTTCCTACACGTAGAATTATTATTATTATTTATTTATTATAATTTTTTTTTTTAAGGGGTTGAAATTTCCTAGCTATATTATACACTTAGAATTTTTTTTTTTTTTTTTTTTTTTTTCTTCCCCCCATTATTCGGACCACTCCTTGGCCCAATTAGTCCGAATATGAGAGGTTTTACTGTATAGAGTAACACCAACACTAATGTCTGCCTGTAATTGTCTATCACACAAAATCCAGAGCTTCACACAGCCATGCCAGCCACTAATATTGTTATAAGTTATTATTATTAGTAGTAGTTTGATTATTACTATTATTGTTATTATTGCGCTCATTGGTGACTCACAGATGAACATGCGCGGCGACTGCTTGGTGATCTTGACGCAGAAGGTGCCGGGGGTGACGGACTCCTCCTGAAGGCAGTCCACGGGAATGTGTGCCGTCTTGTCAAAGGTCTTGTAGGCTCCACACAGATCCTTGCCCTCGGGATCCTCATCAGTGGAACATTGGTAGCACTTCATGGCGCCACCTGGAGGGAGAATGAGACATGACTCCGACACACTTCACGCCCAGATCTTGCCTATGAATGACACTTAACCCCCACACACTTCACACCAGATCTTGCCTATGAATGACACTTAATCCCAACACACTTCACGCCCAGATCTTGCCTTTGCTATAAAAAAAACCTTCACACCCAGATCTTGCCTATGAATGACACTTAATCCAACACCTTCAGCAATCTTGCCTATGAATGACACTTCACACCCAGATCTTGCCTATGGAATGACACTTCACACGCCCAGATCTTGCCTATGAATGAACTTCACACCCAGATCTTGCCTATGAATGACACTTCACACCCAGATCTTGCCTATGAATGACACTTCACACCCAGATCTTGCCTATGAATGACACTTCACACCCAGATCTTGCCTATGAATGACACTTCACACCCAGATCTTGCCTATGAATGACACTTCACACCCAGATCTTGCCTATGAATGACACTTCACACCAGATCTTGCCTATGAATGACACTTCACACCCAGATCTTGCCTATGAATGACACTTCACACCCAGATCTTGCCTATGAATGACACTTCACACCCCAGATCTTGCCTATGAATGACACTTCACACCCAGATCTTGCCTATGAATGACACTTCACACCCAGATCTTGCCTTTGCTATAAAAAAACCTTCACACCCAGATCTTTCCTTTGCTATAAAAAAAACCTTCACACCCAGATCTTTCCTTTGCTATAAAAAAAACCTTCACGCCCAGATCTTGCCTTTGCTATAAAAAAAAAACTTTCACACCCAGATCTTGCCTTTGCTATAAAAAATTCTATGTTGTTAGCCATAAAATGACGCACACTAACTGTATATATCAAATTAGTTAGTCGACAAGGATACTAAACAGGTCATATCTATAAAATATTGCTTATATTCACTAAAAATTGTCTAATGGCACCCAAATTACAATGGAAATTACGTTCTGGACCTCAAGGAGTTAATTCCATGACTGAAAAAGGTCAGCATTTGAATAAAAACTTCTACTGGCTGCTATCCATCTGCTTGTGACTCAACATCTCGGTTCAGAAAAAAAAGAAAAAAAAAATTTAGCCGTGTTAAATGCAACAATAATTCTCAAAAACAGAAGCAGATCTTAGGAACCAATACTTAACATGCTAAACAAAGTGCTCTCATCCAGAAGCCTGCTCTCTGATGCCTTGAAAGTTGACTTCTATCTATCTGTGACGCCCGGTCCCACGAGGAACGCCCCCAAGGGAATGGCAGCAACAGAAGTCTCCATGTATTCCTGTCCTTGCATTGCCTCCCTGCATGCCCTAACCCTCCCATTCCTCTCTCGCCCCTTTCTCTCACACACTCCACCACTCTGTCCTCTTATATTCCTGGGGGTCATCCTTTATTGCCCACCACATCTACCACACTCGTACATACTCTCTTAGTCGTGTCCTTTTTGCCATCCTCTCCACATGACCAAACCACCTCAGAGTGCTGCCCTTCACCCCTTCAGCCACTCCACACTTCATCCCTTCACCCTGACTTGACACAAACCTGTCATACACACTGTCATGACTTGCACCATCCATTCTTCTCACTCCACAGCCACTTCTCAAATCACTCAAATCAATAGCTTGGATCTGTCTTTCATTCCACACCCAAGGCTCACTTTCACATGGGATTGTTGGTACATCTATTGCATCTCAAGAGTCCTCCATGCTCACAGTCCTTCCTTTCATCCTACGTCCCAGAGATCCTATCCCTTTCCTCTCTTGCAGTGGTAATCTGTCTCATCTTCCATGCTTGCACATAATGGTACCAAGATCTACTTAAATTCTTGAACCTCTTCCATCTTGTCCCATTCAGCCTAATTTCACATTTCCTTAGACACTCCACTCTACTCTGTCAGCACTCTCAAAATCTCCCACTTCACTAAATTGACTCCTGACAAAAACCATAACATTACTTTGGTCAACATTCACCCTCGGCTTCCGTCTTGTGCACTATTGTCAAACACGTTTAATAGTTTCTGTAGTCATTGTCCTTCTTCACAATCAGAACTGTATCATCGACAAAAAATTATATTCAACATTTGCAATCATTCCGCTCCATCATCTCCAGCTTCTGCTTTCATCTCTCTTACTAAACCATCATGCATGAGTTAAATAGCTTCGAGGACATCACACCTCCTATAGTCAGCCCAGCTCAACTTGGTCTCGCGGGTGGAGTGGGGAGATTACTGCAGTGTTGTCACGTTCATCGTTGACAGGCTGACGAGGACCCTCTGTCATACTGTTAGCTATTACATTAACTATGTTCTAATCATATAGTTTTATAATACGGTTGCATGGTTTTGTGAATGGCTTGCGATTTGATGGTAAAAGAACGAGTCTGTCTATACCTTCCATTACATTTGACATGACATTTTGCTCCACCCGCGAGACCAATTGAGCTGGGCGGACTATAGCTATCTATAGTATTAACCTCTTCACGCCCAGATCTTTCCTTTGCTATATAAAATTGTTTGTTGTTGGCCATAAAATTACGAAAAATAACTTAATATACCAAATTAACTATTGGACAAGGATACTAAACAGGTCATATCTATTAAAATATTGCTTATATTCATTAAAATTGTCTAATGGTGCCCAAATTACAATGGAAATCACGCAGTGGGTCTCAACGGGTTAAAAAACAAATTTCACTCATTTCTCCATTTACCCTGCCTGACACACGCCACTGCATCCTTATAACAAGCTTTCCCACCCTTCAGTACCTTGCCACACACACCCCATAGTGCTGTCCGCTCAACTGTGTCCATGAATGCTACACAAACCTTTCTCCCTAGCGTTGACTATTGGAACATAAAATAAAGTATATGAATATGAATAAATATAAATATATTATACTAATATGTGTAATTTGCCACTAAAAAAACAATAAGTGCATTTTTTGTATAAAAAGGCACCTTAACCCCTTCACGCCCAGATCTTTCCATTAATAGATACAATCGTCTGTTGTTAGCCATTAAATTAGGAGAAGATTAGGAGATTAAGCCATTAAATTAGGAGAAGATTAGGAGATTAAGCCATTAAATTAGGAGAAGATTAGGAGATTAAGCCATTAAATTAGGAGAAGATTAGGAGATTAAGCCATTAAATTAGGAGAAGATTAGGAGATTAAATATACCAAATTTTCTGGTCGACAAGGATACTAAACAGGTCATATTATCTATAAAATCTTGCTTATGTATTCACAAAAATCAAAATCGTCTTATGGTATGCCCAAAGTACAATGGGTATTACGTTCTGCTCCTCAATGGGTTAAACATCAATCATGGGAACTCAGCAAGACTTCATTTGGAACTGATCCTAAAATAGATTAGTTACAGTTGCCCAAGAAGGATGACGGAAGGAAAGGAGACATGATTAAGACAAACATATTATGTAACAAAAGAAAAAAATAGAACTCGAGATGCTTTAGAGAGAATTAGATTTTAGCCAGTTAGGAAGTGCTGAACTTCCTAGACCTGACTACAGGGGGTGCTGAGGTGGGGGAAGGTTAAGAAATGCTGGGTTATAGTGAGGTTAGGTTAGTCACTTTTAAGGGGTTATAGTGAGGTTAGGTTAGTCACTTTTAAGGGGTTATAGTGAGGTTAGGTTAGTCACTTTTAAGGGGTTATAGTGAGGTTATGTTACTACTTTTAAGGGGTTATAGTGAGGTTATGTTACTACTTTTAAGGGGTTATAGTGAGGTTATGTTACTACTTTTAAGGGGTTATAGTGAGGTTAGGTTACTACTTTTAAAGGGTTATAGTGAGGTTATGTTACTACTTTTAAAGGGGTTATAGTGAGGTTATGTTACTACTTTTAAGGGGTTATAGTGAGGTTATGTTACTACTTTTAAGGGGTTATAGTGAGGTTAGGTTACTACTTTTAAGGGGTTATAGTGAGGCTAGGTTACTACTTTTAAGGGGTTATAGTGAGGTTAGGTTACTACTTTTAAGGGGTTATAGTGAGGTTAGGTTACTACTTTTAAGGGGTTATAGTGAGGTTATGTTACTACTTTTAAGGGGTTATAGTGAGGTTAGGTTACTATTTTTAAGGGGTTATAGTGAGGTTAGGTTAGTAATATTGCGGGGGTTATAGTGAGGTTAGGTTACTACTTTTAAGGGGTTATAGTGAGGTTAGGTTACTACTTTTAAGGGGTTATAGTGAGGTTAGGTTACTACTTTTAAGGGGTTATAGTGAGGTTAGGTTAGTAATATTGCGGGGGTTATAGTGAGGTTAGGTTAGTAATATTGCGGGGGTTATAGTGAGGTTAGGTTAGTAATATTGCGGGGGTTAGTGAGGTTACGTTAGCAACCCTTAGGGGGTCCATGGGGGGCGCAGTCCCCTCTGGCTAGGAAGGTTAGGTTTTTCTTTGACTTCCTATGACCAGCAAGCTTGGTGGCCCTATGGGAGGGGACTTGGGTTTTTGGGTAGGGAAGGCAGACACGACTCATTTATTGCTCTCCCAAAATTGTCCAAATCTATACAAATATCTATTAAGTAATAACATTTCCTAACAATGGGTATCTAAGTAAATCCCAAATTTAGGGAATTTCCCTAGATTCGGATAATTTATAGTTTCACCCAACCAACGATTTTCTGATGCGCCTTATGTTTTTCTGATGTGTTTTTATGTGTTTTGAATGAATCTGCTAACCGTTTGTCGCAATTTTTTTTTTTTTTTTTAAGGTAGCTAAGGTTTAGCTTTTTTTTTTTTTTTTTTAAAGTTAGGTAAAGGTTAGGTTAGGTTAGGTATAGGTTAGGTTAGGTTAGGTTAGGTTAGGTTAGGTTAGGTTAGGTTAGGTTAGGTATGGGTTAGGTTAGGTTTAGGTTAGGTATAGGTAAAGGTTAGGTTAGGTTTAGGTTCATTTTTTATTTTTTTTTTATTTTTGAAAGGAAAAAAAAAAAAATTGCGACTTAAACGGTTAGCAGATTCATTCAAAACACATAAAAACACACCAGAAAATCGTTGGTTGAGTGAAACTATAAATTGACCCTAGATTCTTGTATATAGTGACACTGATGATTTTTGGGGGTGAGCCGTAAATCAGATATATTTGCTTCCCCCGTATTCCCGCCAGCTCCCCAGGCTTGTTGGCTATAGGGGGAAGAAAAAGATAGGGGTGAAGGACTTCTTCAGAATTAACATTATTTGCTCCCCCCCGAAAACCCCGCATTGCCACAGGTCCACAAGCTTGTTGGGGGAAGGGGGAGAGAATGGGCAAACACTAGCAATTTACCCACGTAAGTAGCGGCAGCGACCGCGCAGTTCTCGTCCATTATAACCACTGCCTGTCCTATGCCGCCCACTTTTCTTCTTCTTGTGATCCTATAACGCTTAGTATCGCTTCCTACTAACCCGCCAACCCTCAAAGAAGCCGTGCCCGGTAACAAGACACAAGTACTCACTTGGGGCCACCAGGCTCACCACCACCACCACCGCCACTAAGGAGTGCCACACACGCGCCATGGCTTAATGCACTGGCTCTTCTTGTGCTACTGGTGACCACTGTGGCCTTGTACCGCTAGCTGGGTCCTCCGTGTGTTCCTGGTGCTCGTGGTGCCCTGTGTGCCGTCACTTTCCGGGTACTATAACGCTGGCGCCTTTCTCCCTCCCTGGCTGGGTTGTTGTTGTGGTGGCTCGCTGCTCGGGGCGTGTCTTCCTCGGGGACCATCTTCACCCTCACACAGCACACCACTCACTCACACCACCGGGCTTACTACTCACTGCACAACACTTACCACCACTTCATACACACACACGCTAAAATATTACAAGCTCCAAGTATACACAAACAAGGGATAGGTTCACTGCTGCCAAACATTATATCAGATTACACTATAAAGGTATTTTGGCGCGTATTTTGAAAGTGTTAACCCCTTCACGCCCAGATCTTCCCTTTGTTATATAAAATCGTGTTGTTAGCCATAAGATTACGAAAACGAACTTAATATACCCAATTAGCTACCTACCTACCATAGAAGACAAGACTACTAAACAGGTCATTTCTATAAAATATTGCTTATATTATTATTATTGACTAAAATAAGTCTATTGATAGGCAATTTACAATGAAAATTACGTTCTGGGTCTCAAGGGGTTAAAACATAAGAACATAAGAAAATAAGTAAGCTACAAGAGGCTGGGAGACCTACACGTGGTAGTTTGTTACTTAACACTACCTGCTTCCACCTTTCATCCCCATCCATGAGATTATCCAGCCTCCTTTTAAAACTCCTAGCTATTGTCTCTGCATTAACTATATAGACACCTGTCTGCTCAGTCCATTGCAATCATTTACCACCCTACTTGTGAACCAGCTTATCACTATTTCTTTTTTAAATTATGTTTTTCCAGTCTGAATCAGATATTTCTTGTTCTACCCTGCTTACTAGCCTTAAGAACTTTCCTGTCTCCTTTATTGTATCCCTTTAACCACTTTAAAACTTCTATCAGATCGCTCCTTACTCTACGCCTCTCGACCTGAACCTCTTCCATCTTGTCCCATTCAGCCTAATTTCACATTTCCTTACACACTCAACTCTACTGTCAGCACTCTCAAAATCTACCACTTCACTTTTGACTCCTGACAAAAAACATAACTCCGCCCCGGGCGGAGCGGAAACAGTTGGGCTGTTTCTTTAAAACCCGAGCCCGTCCACCCAGCAGTGAATGGGTACCAGGGTGTTAGCCGGGGGTTTGTAACCCGCCTCCTGGGGTGCTGGCTTCGGCCCAACACTATAAGCACTAGCAGATAGCTAGCTCTCTAGGGGTAGTCTGTGAGAGAGCTGTCTGGTTACAGTGGAGATCCATCTCAGCTGTGTCGTAAAACTGATTAAATTTCTTCAAACATCAAACATCACCATCATTACTTTTGTCGACATTCACCCTCAGCTTCCGTCTTGTACACTATTGTCAAACACGTTTACAAGTTTCTGTAAGTCAGTCTCGTTCTGTGCAATTGTAATGCCAGAAAATAGCTGGACAGCCGCCGACCTAGCGGCTATATCAGTATGGTCTCATCGGCACCGACTGTGGTCTCGTTGGAGGGGGAAGTCTACACGTGTGGGTTCCAGTCCTACCAAGATCAATTTATGTAGCCCTACATATTATTATATAATAATGGGAATTAAGATTTATTTTATTTATATATTTATTATTAACTATATACACAGCAATACTTATGTTACACAATGCTTTCTTGGCAGTAGTAATGGGCACCTTGTTTATCATACCGCACTCGATAACCTACTGGCATCGTCGGGCACGCCCGCCCATTTATCAACTCTGCCGTGTGGACAACATTCACGGGCATGCCTGGCACAATTTGTCCCCCAACCGCGCTGCCCGCTGGTCTGGACATGCCTTTGTACACAGAGAAGTGCAGCTTTACTTTAGCATGGTGCATGTTGGGGCGTTAATAGCTTCATAACTTCCTTACAGGCTGTCATTCACTATTTTGCTGCTTATCTGATCAGCTTCCATCAGAACACATAAATAAACACGTGACTATACATTGCTGAAGAAGCACAGAGAGCAAGCCAAAGGTTAGATACAAGGGAAGCCAATGCTACTAACACCTGCCTCTCTTTTCTCTCCATGTACCAAACCAAGATGACAGATCGTGGCATCAACATTTGAGACAATGTTAAAACCTGACTTTTCCCTATAAAGGAATATAAAGGAATGTTTGCTGGCTACATTTCCCTCACCTGTCACATGTATCTCCAGTATTTATGAGAACAGAACTACAATGAGCGCTTCTTTCTAGGCTGCACGTCACATCAAAGCTGCACCTCATTGATGGGCCTAAATCAATCCCTTAAGTTTTTAACTCCTCCTTAGGCCTTGCAATGAAACATACACTAGTCCTTATGTCTTACCCACAAACTTATGTGCAAAGAAAGAATTATTTTAGACAAATGATGTACTACTTCCTATAGCTGTGATCCCAGGACCCCAACACTTGCCCAAAGCAGATCTGATCAGATGAACACTTTATAGTCTCCCTCTCAGCAGTGACAGGCGCCACTCTGCCTTACCCGTAGAGGCAGGGAGAGGCTGGCAGGGTAAGGAGTCCAGGGGTACAAAGGCCTGCTCTGTCTGCCATGCCACCCTCTCAACGCTCACCATTTAAGGCTGGTCAAATATTACACTGTTAACCGCTTGAGGCCCAGAACGTAATTTCCATTGTACTTTGGGTATAACCTAAGACGATTTTTGTGAATATAAGCAAGATTTCATAGATATAACCTGTTTAGTATCCTTGGCCACTAGCTAATTTGATATATTTCTACTATTTTTCGAATTTCATGGCTAATAACAGACGATTTTATATATTAATGGAAAGATCTGGGCGTGAAGTATGGAGTATAGCTGTGCTGTGCTAACAACAATGCCGTGTACAGTATTGACAAGAGTAATGTTGGACTTGCATACATTTCAAGGCAAGTACAAACCCCAGGAAGCAATGGTGGTGGTAAGTAGGGGAGCTCCTGTATCATGTATGTAATAGTGAACACTGGTGGCAGCTATTAGGATCCATAGAGCTTGTACAACAACACTGTGAAATACCAAACATCAAATACAGTGGTTGTGAGGTATTGAAAATGATGCATTCCTATGAAATTTTATAATACACAATAATTCAAAAGCAGACAGGACAGGTCAGGGAGAGATTCTAACACACAAATAGGAGTACATCGGTTATAATTCCATCCTCCTGTCTTACATACTTTCTCAAATCAATATCAATAAGTTATTAGTTAACAAGAAATTTATATATTTTTCTTCTAAGTCAGTTCATTGCAGATACATGTTGACTCCATTATCACCTCTCTCTCTCTCTCTCCTTTTTCCCTCTGTAATCTGTGAAATGAAACTTTGAACACAAGTATTCACCCAGTGGTTTTATTGATATTCTTAACACCATCTCACAAGTGCCGTTGTGTATGTCTGGCAAGCCTGCTCTTGGTAAGGTAACACTTGCCACAAACATCACACTTGTACATACTTCCTTTCACCAGTGTGGGTGAGCACGTGTTGTTATAACTGTACTTACCATTAAATGTTTTCCCACACTCCTGACATTCAAGTTTCCCTCACTCACCAGTGTGGATGAGCTTGTATGTGTTAAGATTGCTCTTCTGGGTAAATGTTTTCCTGTATTCTTGACACTCAAAGTTTCTCTCACCAATGTGGGTGAGGCTCACCCACACAAGAGAATCTTTGAGTGTCAAGAATGCAGGAAAACATTTACCCAGAAGAGCAATCTTAACACACACATGCTCAACCATGTGTATTTTAAGATTGCTCTTGTGGCTAATAAATGTTTTCCTACACTAATGGCACTCAAAGTCTCTCACCAGTGTGGGTGAGCCTGTGGCTCCTAAAAGCACCCTTATGAGTGAACACTTTGGCATAGTGGTCACACCTCAGCCCTGTCTTGCGTGTATGGGAGAGGATGTGTGCACTAATGCCAGCCTTGCTGGAGCACACTTTCCCACAGTGGTCACAAGTGTAGGTCCTCACGATCTCCATGGGCCATATGCAAGAAATTTTCTCGACCCGTTGCACCGCGCAGCGGCAAGCAAATATCATTTGAAAACACTCGACCCGTTGCGTTCCAGTGGTTGCGTTGTCCATGCCTTGCCCTGTGTCCTTATTCCATCCTATTTCTTACCAGACCATTACAGGGGAGTTTTCAACATAACAGAGAGTAAAATACATACACTGTGAATGGACGTATAATTATGGTAAAATTAGGTGCAGGCCTTATATTGTTGTTATAAGTGATGACGAGGGCGGCGGCGGTGAGCCATATTGCCTTGTGGCGACTGGCGGGACGTTCAAATGTACTCGCAAGCATCACTCGGACCCATTTTTTCTACATCAACGCCTCAGACAAGTGGCGAACATTAACAAAGCTATTATTTTAATGGCAGAAATGATAAATTAGGCTAGTAAAAGGAATTAGATGCGTGTAAAACAGTCAAAATACTGATGCTGCCTCGGACTCGCTTGTGTTGGTATGTCTGCACAGATCTCCACTGGCCGGGCAGTTGAAAACAATTCTCGACTATCCCACCCGTCAAGTTACGACGGTGGAAAATATCCACCAGCCGGGAGTTGACAAGCATTCTTGCATATAGCCCCATTGCAGCACTACTTCTGCCAGCACACCCGTGGTGGGAGGCATCAGCTGGTCCTGCAGGAACCCTGGTGGAGGCCGGCCAGGCTGCCCCGGGATGAACCAAGCGCTCCCTAATACAATGGAAGCCGGGAGGTGTCCTGATGTGGGCGCCGACCTGGACTCTTCACCTCAGCACCTGTAACAATGGTGGCTGTCAGCACACAAGCAGAAAAGTGCTTCTTTTGATTCCTGCTTCACCCTCCAGCTAACACCTAGCCAGTGTTTGCAGCCAAGGAGCCTCACGCCACCACTCTACCTGGTGGAGGAGTGAAGTGGTAAGTAGCTAGTGAACTTCAATGCAAGGACACAATATGAGAACATGAATATTCTTTTATTCAATTGAAATTTGCTTAGAAATGTGTATATAGTGCCTAAGTAAAACAATAAAAGAACTATATAGTAAATAATTATCATTAAATTGTTAGGCAGCAGCCAGTTATTAATTTGTAGGTATGTGTGTATGTGTGTGTGTGTGCGCATTGAGCAAGGATCACGTGAACAAGTGATGGAAAGCCCTTGCTGATCATGTAGTTATCTATTCAGACTCAACTCTTGCATCATATAATGGCATGGAGTCCCATCAAAACAGCCATTTCTCGAGGCCTTAAGGGCAGCAGGGACAAGTCTGCAGGTTTGGAGTTAGACACGCCAGAACGTTCTCGTGGCCTTTCTCTGCCTGTGGCCGCTGGTTTCAAACCGGGTTTGCCTTCCCAACATGGACAAAAATCCCTTTGAATATAGATATGCATCTCTACTTTCCGGGTGTAGAAATCGCCGTGTGGGTGGAAGGCGCCAAGAGAAGGCGTATTGTTGGTGAGGTGAACTTAACCTCCCTGGCTGCCAATGAGCTGTGAGTTCCGTTGTGACGTTACGGCACGCCTTCCACTCAACCCATCAGAGGCCGAGACAACTTTTCAGTCACTCCGCCATCAGCGCTTGCATCACGCATGCATTACAATCTCTGCAAAAAATTACCTGTAGGTAAGAATCTTAGGGGGCTGTGCCCCCCTGCTAGTTCATTTACCTAACCTGCACGTCGGTTGCGTAGCCTGACCTAAAGCAGGGATATAGGTCGGTTAATTGCAAAGTAAGGCATTTACAACTATTTTTAATGTGACCATCATTCTTAACACACCAAAATACATGGGAAAAGAGAATATTGAACCTCGTACTCAATTTCTCGTTCCGGAATTTAAACTAACCGCCTTCGATATAGGATGGCATTAATTTTTTTTTTTTTTTTTTTTTAGATAAAGGTTAGGTTAGGTATAGATTAAATTAGGTTTAGGTATATAAAAAAATAAAAAAATATTAAAGTGCCATTTTTGTTGGAAAAAAAAGTTTCTTGCGACAGAAACGGTTAGCAAATTAATTCAAAACGCATCAAAACTTACCAGAAAAAAATAGTTTCGTCCACCAAAGTAAGTCTTGTGTTCATCTGGAAATTTACCAAAACGAATGCCAGATTAATTCAAAATACGGTAATAATGGACGAGGACTTTGCAGTCGTTTTCAGACAGACTATTTTTTCCTGGTCTAAAATAGGTGTTTTTTCTAATGGAACTAGTTTTATTTTGCACAAACCCAGTTAAAAAAAAAAAAAAAAAAAAAAAATAATAATAATAATAATAATCACCGAATGTTATGGTACCGTTTCCATTAAAAACACCATCTCCATCAAAAAAAGCACTAATACTTCGCCGGGAAAAATTTGTCAGGGTCTTATAGGTTTTAATGAAACCTAACCTAACCTTATAGGTTTTAATGAAAACCTATAAGGTTAGGTTAGGTATACTTTGTGGTTAAGGTTAGGTTAGGTATACTTTGTGGTTAAGGTTAGGTTAGGTTTCATTAAAACCTATAAGACCCTGACAAATTTTTCCGGGACAAGTATTAGTGCTTTTTCGGTATTATTCTAGTGTTTGCCCATACTCCCCCTCTCCCACAAAACAAGCTTGGGGACCTGGGGGATGCGGGATATTTGGCTGGGGTACAAAATATGCGTCGCAACCACATAGTTTTTGAGTTAGAAGTGTTGAAAAAATTCCCTAAATACAGGGAAAATTCATTGGATTTCTGATTTCTAATTTTCTACCGAGTCCAGAGACATGTAACCCTGACGATCCTCACAGCATGATGACCGAAGTGTCGAAAACCCCCCCAACCCCCCGCTAGGAGGTTAGGTTATATTTGATTAGTTTAGGGTAAGTTAGGTTAGCTTAGATTATCGGTGGGTCAAGCCCCCTGCTAGGTTAGGTTAGGTTAATTTTGGTTAGGCAAATTTTTCTAGATATAAGGAAATTACCCTAGATCTAGGGAATTTTAGCCCCCTACACAACTCTTAAATTACGTGTTTCCGACGCATAATTTGTTCCCCACCCGAAAACCCCGCATTCCCACAGGTCCCCAAACTTGTTAGGGGGAAGTGGGAGAGTATGGGCAAACACTAGAAATTAACCGCTTTTTCTGATGGAGATGGAGATTGTGTTTTTAATGGAAACGGTAACATAAAATTCGGTGATTTTGTTTTACGAGTTTGCGCAAAATAAAACTATCCATTAGAAAAAGCACCTATTGTAAGGCAGGTAAAAAATAGTCGGTGTCTCTGAAAACGAACGCGAAGTCCTCGTCCATTATTACGGTTATAATGGACGAGGACTTCAACACATCAAAACTATTCAGGATAACTAAGTTTCAGCCTCGAAATTGCGAGAAGACCTAAACCGTAAATTTACCGGTTAATGTTCTGGTCCGCGTGTGCGTAGTGGCGGCAGGGTAATGCACTGGTCTGGGTGATGGCTTGGCCCGCTACACCGGGACCCCGGGACCCCGGGACCCCACCCTCACAGCTAAACACACACTGACTTTACAAATGCCTAAAATAATAAATTGATTACCCGGTGTGCAAAAGTGGGTAATAATGGAGGAGAGTTTCACGTTCGTTTTCAGAGACACCAACTATTTTTTCTTGGCCTACAATAGGTGCTTGTTCTAATGGTGCTAGTTTTATTTTGAGCAAACCAAAAAAAAAAAAAAAAAATGAAAAAAAAATATATATATATAAAAAAAATAAAAAAATAAAAATCTAACCTTATGTTTTAATGAAACCAAACCTAACCTAACCTAACCTTACAGGTTTTAAAGAAACTTAACCTAAACTTAACCACAAAATATTTTTTTTTTTTTTTTTTTTTTTTGGTTTGCGCAAAATAAAATTAACACCATTAGAACAAGCACCTATTGTAGGCCAAGAAAAAGTAGTTGGTGTCTCTGAAAACGAACGTGAAACTCTCCATATTAACCCAAGTGTTCTTTTTTGTTTTGTTCACCTTTCCTAGCAGCCGTGATGCTTATTATACTCACTTGGGGGGGCAGCAGCCGGCCTGTCCTCCCTGTGTGGGTTCTTGGGTGTTGTACAGGGCTGCGAGGATCCGTTGAGGAACCACGTGAGCCCTGGTGATGTCCCACGATGCTATCCCAGGCGTGGTAGACCGTAGTTGATCAGTATTCATCAGGAAGGCACGGTGGCTGGCACCATGTGGCTGCGATGGGTGGAGGCTGCTGCAATGCCGCTGCATGGAATGGAGGCCCGTGGTCCGTGGTCGCCGGCAGGGGACGCGACGGTAGCCTCGGCAGTGTTGCCACCAGGGTTGTGAACTTTTGTAGCCCACATTATCGTACAGAGCCACCAAAATTATCGTATTTTCAGATAGATTATCGTACAACCTTAGCTAAAATAATATAGTCAGTAGATAACTATATACATATTGAATTCAGCATTCAAGATATAAAAATATTTTCTCTTTTCACCAAAATATATAATATATCCAATCATGACACAAAATTCCATGTTAATTTATTTTTTCCAAAATAAATGAAATTAAATAAAACAAATATATTTAGTAACATATATAATGACTCAAAAGAAGCTGAACTCGAGAATTCTACATAGCTATCATCCTATAAAGAGGAATTCCTGTTTCTCTTCTATTCTTTTATCCCCTGTGTCAGCTGGCTCTTATAATGATATATAGTGTGTCAGTTGTCATCGGCATATCATATCATGTGTAGGGATGTAAGTAACACAATCTGCCTTGTCCCTTACACACTGCGCTGCTGGAAGAGAACCAAGTAGGGTTCCCGTTAGAAGTCAGTTTTTTACCTTTGTCTTGGTAAGGTTAATCTTGCTAAATACCCTCTCACAATCTGCGTTCTAATGCGGCAAGCAACGCTCCAAGTCCATGTCATGCAAAGGACCAAAAGTCAAACTCAAAACTCTCTCTCACTCTCTCGCGAAAGTTGACAGCGACAAAATTTTTTTTTTTTTTTTTTGCGATGACAATTTTGGTATGACTTTATAATGTAATATATTTGTGAGTCAATTATCGTATTTTCGTGTACGATTCTCAACCATGCATCGTACATCGTACCGATAGTCAAATTATCGTACAAATACGATAATTATCGTACAGTTCACAACTCTGGTTGCCACGCGGCACTCGGCCACTCGCGCAGAAAACCCCCAGCAGATGGGCAGCCCAAAACCCCCACATTCCGTGAAAAAAAACACCAGATTAAACAAATCCTGAATAGCTTATAGTACAAAAATATCATGGTTGCTCATATTTAAGTCGGTTTTTCTCGTAAAGATTGTCTTGAATGCATCGTGTAGCCTTGCATCATGATTCGTACGTCTGGCATCGCGCACAATCAAATGAGTGGCAGCATGCGAATGGCAGAGATTTGCGAATGGCAGAAGCAGAATTTTATTAGCTTTCCATTGATATATTTCATTTTCTGATAAATGCAGTACCACCATGCATACATTAGCGTTAACTGAATAAATCGCCGCGCCGGCCGCTCTCTCTCTCTCCTCTCTCTCTCTCATAATGTACTACGCAAAGGCGTAGCCAGGAAAAATAATTGGGGGGGGCCACCTCCCAATGATGGTTGAGGGGTGGGTGCCTTAATCAGCTGGGGGTCTGGGAGGCGCTGTAAGCCCCCCAGAGAATATTTTTGAAGATATGACTTAATTGGAGGCATATTGAGCCCTATGGGGGGTCATTTATTGTTTTTTTGCATGATATTCAATATAGTAAAATTATGAAATTATACCATGCACTCCTAAAGTAGATGTGTTGAATTGGGGGGGGCCATGGCCCCATTGGCCCCCCCTCTGGCTACGCCCTTGGTACTACGTATGTATGTATGTATGTATGTATATGTATATGTATGTATGTATGTATGCATGCATGCATGATGAATACCTACTCTATTTATACCACTCTGTCCTCCCATGATCCTTGGGGGGTCGTCCTCTTGTACCTACCACCACATCTACCACACTCATACATACTCTTCTCCCTTTCTGTCATCCTGGCTATATGACCAAACCACCTCATAGTGATGCACTTATGAATGAATTTCAGATGATAGACGTAGCCTACTGTGTGTATTTACCTTTACAAATATAGCTACAGGATCTATAGTTAAGAGTATATAGGCAGACAGGTATATTAGATAAGAGCATACCTACCCATTATTGGTTTCATATAAGAGCAATAAGAATGACCATATATATATAACAAGGCCTGTTGTCTGCTTATTCTGCTTATCTCTACCGTAGATAACAGTGAAGTCACCACCTGCAGTGATGTCGCCAGGCGCCAAATAGTACGAATTATAGCATTACTACTTATTTTTATGTGCCACTGAAGATGACACACAGTAGTTTATATCATGACTGTATAATCTACCCTGTTTCAGCGTTGTTTTATGCTTTGTAGCTGCAAGTATATACGGTTTCAAATTTCACTACGGTTTTTTTTTCGGGCGACGACGACAGCGGTACGACACTCAGTAAATAAACACTAGATGGCGACTCTACTGTTGGTAGCCACTTTGTAGATATTTTTGTAATGTGTTCATTTATAGCCATACTATGACACAGATGAAGACACAAAATGACACAGACTCTCCAGATAGCCCCTTTTAACTTTCCTGAAATCATGGATGTAGAAATGTAAGTATTAACGCCACCACACGTCTGTAAACAGAAAAAAAAGTTGTTCTGGCGACTTTACTGTTATCTACGGTAAATAAGATAAGATACATTCCACTGATTATCTTACGCAGGGGTTTCCAGATACTTGATTCATAAAAACACAAATAAACACATTATTCCTATTAAAAATAGATCCTTAGAACGGCGATGCACCTTTCTCAACAAATCCCAATGAGCTTTATGGCAAGGAGGGATGGCGGGAGGGGTGGAGGTGGCGACAGATATCCCTAGCCTGTCCCTTCACGCAACAGGGCATCACACACACAGCTCGCCAGTCTGCCTCAGCCCTCTGCACCCACACCCTCAGGTAGGTTAGTACTTACACCCTGTATACTACCTGGTTGACTATATAATTATAAGAGGTGACAACAATCTGTCTAGATGTGGTGTGACAGAAGAAATTAATCGATAACTTCATTGTGTCAGCTTGAACGGAAGGCAACGAGTGTTTATCATAGTAATAATGTTCCTTTATCAGGATGATAATAAGACGCACACCCACCCTAGTGTGATCTTCATTATATGTAGGGGGAGGAAAGGGGGGTTGGGGCAGAGAGCTTACCGAGAGGTGTCACTCGGGCGATATAACATGGCGCGCCATTTTGATTTCATGGACGGCAGCGATCCTAGCGGAGGGTGCAGTCCCGATGCACGCACTGACAGTCGCCCGTGCAGATAGAGGGGGAATCGCTCCTCCTTTTGGTGATGATGGGGTGATAATGGAAGGTGAGAGAGAGGGAAGGAAGGAGATATGAGAGAAGGAAAGGAGGAATAAGGAGTAAGGAAGAAATTGGAGGGATAAAGAGAGCCAGAAGAGTAACTGAGGTGCGCACCTGTGCTGTACTTGTGCGAGTACCTCGAAAATACTGCTGTTCCTATGATGGTATCTCTTCTACTGCTACGAGACTTTCTTGTGATGCTGCTGTTCCCCTTGACGTTCCTGGTGGTGGGGAAGGTGGTGGTGGTGGGTGCCGCTGGACAAGGCAGTGCACGGGCTGTGAGGTGAGGGTGCGGAGTGTGGGTTGAGAGGTGCTGTCTGATTGTCTTCACTCCGTGGCTACGATGGTCTCTTCTGCTCCTTCCACTCCGTATAAGGAGCACAGCAGATAAGGAGCACTAAAAATATTAGTGCAAGTCTAGTATTTCTGATGGCTGCATGTACAGTACGTAAGTATGCAAACTTTCATCTAATGTAACGAACAAAGTTCATTATACACGGAAATAGCGAACTTTCACCTCATTTTATGAACAAAGTTTTTTATATGCAAAAAGGTTAGATCCCTCGGATATAAAGGATTTTCGGATATAACGTCACCTCCTTATCCCATTTGGTTCGTTAAAGCGACGGTTTACTGTGTGTATATATATATATATATAACCAAATGGGATAAGGAGGTGACGTTATATCCGAAAATCCTTTATATCCGAGGGATCCGGGCCATATATATATATATTAACCCCTCGCTTTTACCGACCTCGATATAACAAATTTCGGCTTGAACAGACTTACTCTGACAGTCCGATATATGCTATATATGCGGGGATTTACCGAATAAATGCGGAGTTTGGTTTAGTGGTGGGCCGGCCGAACATGTATACGTAGGTCGGACGGTGGCAGTGAAAATAAAGCCGGCCGGGCGGCGGGCGGTGGCGCGCCGATCAGTCCGGCTTTGTCGGCCCGAGTGTAAATACCTCTCATGTCCTCCCGTGCCTCGCTATGTTGCCTGCCTCCCGTGCCTCACCACCTATTGTCTTAATTTCCCTGTATGCGTGTAGTATTTGTGATGGCTGCATGTACGTATGTGTACAAACTTTCATGTAATGTAACAAATTTCATTATACACGGAAATGGTCGGAAATAGCGAACTCTCACCTCATATAACGAACAAAGTTTGTTATATGCGAAAATTTCGGACCCCTCGGATATAACGCCACCCCCTTCCCCCCAATTGGTTCGTTATAGTGAGGGTTTACTGTGTATATATACATACACACACACGTGTGTATAGAGTAAATAAAGGATACGTGTTGTGAATGGCTTGAGTGTTGTGGTGGATATATGGTGTGCTAACCTGCAGGTGCCCGGCGATGGAGAGCCGCGCCATGGTGATACCGGCCAGGGCGGACCAAGGCCCGGGTAAGTCTGCGCCAACACAACACCAATAATTGGTCCTCCACTTTTACATAATGAGTTACAATTCAAGGAATAACACACGCATTGGTCTGGCCGCATGCACTGTAAACACCATCCATTCTGAACTAATTGCAATGAACACAAATCTATTCTGCCTACTGTTCATGCAATAATGATAAGTAATATGTACTCTCCAGTAATTGTTTTGAGATTGACAAACACCTTTGTGCCATCAGAAACCCTTGAGGCGCTGAGGAACGGCGTGGCGGAGCTGGAAGGGGAGAAGCGGCTGCTGGAGAAACGACTGCAGGTAAGGCGGATTATATTACCTATCTATCTTAATTGACACATTACTGATATACGAGGGTGTACACAGGAAGCGTTACTACATCTATAGAAGCACCCTGTATCCCCTCACAAAAGTGTGGTCCGCCAAGACCCATCCACTAATAAACCTTCACCTTTCCCTCCCCCGTGGCTGCAGGAGGCCCGGGAGGTGCTGGTGTGCCGCGTGTGTCTGGACCGCCCCGTGGCCGCCGTCTTCATGCCCTGCGCCCACCTCAGCACCTGCAGCCACTGCTCCGCCTCCCTCACCACCTGTCCACTCTGCCGCTCACCCATCCACTACGCCGCCCCTGTCATCCTCTAATCCCGGCCTGTCCATGTACTGTACTGTCTGTGGTGTCCGTCTAGTTAGGATACTTGGCAATCTTCCTTCCTTGCCCGCGGGCATATATTGGTAGATAGCGTGACCTCTTCCCCCAGTCTCTCCCAGCTCCGCTCAAGCAAATTCGTTTCACGTGGTGTCTCCAAACCTCGTCCCAGCAGACGCTTTTTTCCCTTGCTCTCATCGTTAACTTCCCTTCAGTATAATTTTTTATCATGTACAAAAGTTCAGGTCACTGCATACTTTGGTGGGTTGATATCAATATCACTGAACTAATACTTGAATACATCAACACGGGCATATTTACCTCATCACACTACCGAAACAACAGAGTGGTTAGTCATGTACAACTCTGATGGTATATAACTAATGAACATATTCAAGACTTTTCTACAAAGATTAGCAGCTGGGCTTCTCAATCTTCCACCTTGTCTTTAAAGGAAAGCTGTGGTCACCCAATGAGTGCTTGCACCATCTTATCATTCTTGTGCACCAATATCACACACTTGAAATTTCATCGGGAAAAAAATAAAACTTGACCCATGTCCATCGATTCACCATGTTCTGAGCCTGCTGACGCATGCGTTACTCAGCAGAAATAAAAAAAAGAGAACGATATTTCTGCGGTGTAATTCAAATACCAAAGAAATACGGCACAGATTGAATTATATATTCTTTCAGTAATGTTTCTCTTAATATTATATACAGATAAATATATACGCATCTCTTACAATATCATTACACATATGAATAAACTCTTATGTACAATACACAGCGACATGAATCAGTGACCGCTAATCTGGTGGTCCGTCAAGCCCTTCAGTCTGTAGCCTGACATGACCTGCTGGGGGGCTCTGTGAAGGCTCTGTATAGGCATACTCATGTGTGTGTGTCAACTCTTCACATTGCAAGTGCCGCTACGGTATACAAGTAATCACACGATGGACATTCATACGCCCTAAAAATTAAAACAAGTCACAGGTTCAGTCTGGAACTTCCTTCACTAAAGTGTACAACACCTGGAGTCCAAACGTTATTCAATCTTCTCTCAATACTCTTGATGCAATGCAATGCTAATCTATGCAAATGGCTTTGTAGACATCTGCACAGCTTCAGTTCTGTAACAACACTGGGTGAGCTTCTTCTCTTGATCTAGTTTGTATTGTTGTTGATGTTACCTTAACCCATACTGGGTAGTCCCTCTCAATGCACAATGCTTCCCTTTACTACACGTGTTGCCTGTTTTACCCAAGCGTGAGCCACCAGTGGGTCTACAGCCGGCTGATGGTGATGATTGATTCAGTCTTTAGTTATGTGTAAACATAAACCACGCCCTGAGTGGCTGTTCAAACCAGGCATGGACTGTGATGGGTCATGCCATCTCCTATAACCTGAGGGGCACACTGAGCTGCCTGACAACACTGTTGGTTGAACACCTGATGGTTACATTGTATCTATAAGCAGAGGATTCATTTGTGGAATTAGTGACGCGGGAAACAAGTTGTGATGGTGGGCGAGCCTAGCTGATGCAGGAGCATGGCGAGGGAACATCCAGGCAGCCAGCCCTTTACTATATGATGCCTTCCATTTGTGTAAACTTACAATGAGATTGATTTATATATCACTGATGTATATGGAGATATGAGTTCAACAGAAGGAGATACTGGTAAGGTTCTAATAATGAGCTAGCAGGGGAGGACACACAACAACGGGTTCAAGCTAGCTAAGTTCAGATTCAAGAAAGAAATATGCAGGAAATGGTTCATTAATAGTGTGTTGGATGAGCGGAACAAGCTTAGCAGTCAGGTGGTGGGCATGAATACGGTACAGATTAATTAAGGGTAGTGGATGCATTCATGGAGGGGGATGACAGATGGTGGTGGGTCGGGAGCAGCCTTGTGCACACCGAAAGGCCTTCTTTCCACACTCCTCTTAATTCTTCTTGACCCAATGTGTGACAAGTCTGGCTAACTCAGCGAGGGACTGTTTCGAGGTGGTCTTTCACTTGTTACAAGCTGTGAGTGTGAAACTCTTACAGTTAATGTTACAGTTACGGTTTTTGAGGCAAGTATAACTGAAAAAAACCTTATGCAGAGACACAGACATACATATACACATAGATAAGTGCAGCTTTACTTTGGCACAGTGCATGTTGGGGCGTTAATAGCTTCATAACTTCCTTACAGGCTGTCATTCACTATTTTGCTGCTTATCTGATAAGCTTCCATCAGAACACATAAATAAACACGTGACTATATATATACATTGCTGAAGAAGCACAGAGAGCAAGCCAAAGGTTAGATACAAGGGAAGCCAATGCTACTAACACCTGCCTCTCTTTTCTCTCCATGTACCAAACCAAGATGACAGATCGTGGCATCAACATTTGAGACAATGTTAAAACCTGACTTTTCCTTATAAAGGAATATAAAGGAATGTTTTGCTGGCTACATTTCCCTCACCTGTCACATGTATCTCCAGTATTTATGAGAACAGAACTACAACGAGCGCTTCTTTCTAGGCTGCACGTCACATCAAAGCCAAAGTAGTACAGAGACAAGGGTCTTAAGTTACTTTGATCAAAGCTGCACCTCATTTATGGGCCTAAATCAACCCCGAAGAAAAAATGTACTACTTCCTATAGCTGCGATCATAGGACCCCAGCACATGCCCATAGTAGATTTGATCAAATTAACACCATTTTGTGTGAATTTCGATGACTACCACCATGACTTCCCAGCCGTGATGACACACACGTAGGAGAGGACCAGAAAATAAGCCACACCAATCACATCAAGAGTAATGTCGTGCCTTTGAAATCAAGCAAATTGTTGCTTAAAATAGTACTTCACAGATGAGTGACAACACAACATTTACCAGCAAGGTGACAACACCGCACGCCAGCCACTACACACACCGCGCACGCCAGCCACCACACACACCGCACACGCCAGCCACCACACACACCGCGCACGCCAGCCACCACACACACCGCGCACGCCAGCCACCACACACACCGCGCACGCCAGCCACCACACACACCGCGCACGCCAGCCACCACACACACCGCGCACGCCAGCCACCACACACACCGCGCACGCCAGCCACCACACACACCGCGCACGCCACCACCACACACACCGCGCACGCCAGCCACCACACACACCGCGCACGCCAGCCACCACACACACCGCGCACAGCCAGCCACCACACACCGCGCACGCCAGCCACCACACACACCGCGCACCCCAGCCACCACACACACCGCGCACGCCAGCCACCACACACACCGCGCACGCCAGCCACCACACAACACCGCGCACGCCAGCCACCACACACACCGCGCACGCCAGCCACCACACACACCGCCACGCCAGCCACCACACACACCGCGCACGCCAGCCACCACACACACCGCGCACGCCAGCCACCACACACACCGCGCACGCCACCACCACACACACACCGCGCACCGCCAGCCACCACACACACCGCGCACACCAGCCACCACACACCCAGCGCACGCCAGCCACCACACACACCCAGCGCACGCCAGCCACCACACACACGCGCACGCCAGCCACCACACACACCGCGCACAGCCAGCCACTACACACACCGCGCACGCCAGCCACCACACACACCGCCACGCCAGCCACCACACACACCGCGCACGCCGCCACCACACACACACCGCACGCACAGCCACCACCACACACACCGCGCACGCCAGCCACCACACACACCGCGCACGCCAGCCACCACAACACCGCGCACGCCAGCCACCACACACCGCGCACGCCAGCCACCACACACACCGCGCACGCCAGCCACCACACACACCGCGCACGCCAGCCACCACACACACCGCGCACCCCAGCCACCACACACACACCGCGCACGCCAGCCACCTCACACACCGCGCACGCCACTACTGCTGCGGCGATCTTTCACATAGCCATCCAAACAAACACTTTAGGAACTACATTTAAGTAAAGCACAGTACATTTCAAGATGAAAATAGTGATATTTGACACAAGTCGTGCAATTGGCAATCTGAATTTGAATTTGTAGAGATGTACTTCACCTATGGAGTCAAAGTGCTCCCAGTCTCTCTCAAGTTGGTTTATATGTCAATGAAGACAGACTGCCTTGCTTAGTGTTCTCTTCTTTGCTTGATAACTCTGATAATGATATATAACCACCTCAAAAAGAGTAACTAATTATATTCAAGAGAACTCATGCTCGTTAAGTCTCTCTCTCTCTCTCTCTCTCTCTCTCTCTCTCTCTCTCTCTCTCTCTCTCTCTCTCTCTCTCTCTCTCTCTCTCTCATAGTCTGTCTTCAGTAGTTTGAAATATCAGAAACTATTACAACAAAGTTACGTTCAAGAGTTACAAATCATTGCGGTACAGAGACTACAGACAGACACTGGTAGGCAGCATCTCACCACGAAGGTTTGCCTGTAACCCCTTCTGTTAGTATTTCAGTATTTGATTGCATATACGTACATAACTCTTTCGTAAATTGGCACTATGGTATGCATATATGGTGGGATTGGTGGGTGTGCGTATTTCTAAACCTCACATTACAGAACACTCATACAGGATAATTGTCTGAAAAAACAGTTTAACATGTTGGCTTCAAACACTTTGGAAAATTGATGGTTAAGAACATTACAACATAAGAAAATAAGGAACCTACAAGAAGCCGCGAGACCTATACGTGGTAGTTCCTGTAAGTTAAAAGAACGTTGGAAGGTAGTTTGAGTTAAAAGAAATCTAACAGACAAAGGTCGAGGCTGCATGCATAAAACAGGCTTCTTTCTTGAAAAGCGAACCGAAGTACATAATGGTTACTTTACACAACATAAACTATTGAATAGATGAAACTTTGGTAAATTTCCAGAAAAACACCAGACTGTATTCACTTTGGTGGACGCAACTATTTGTTTCTGGTGAGTTTTGATGTTTTGAATTTATATGCTAACCGTCTCTGTCGCAAATCTAGGTTTTTTCGGTACCAACGGTAATAATGACGTACTTAACGAGGCGGGCGGGGCGGGGCGGGGCGGGGCAGGGCGTGCCTCCACCCGCTGCGGACCCGCGGCGCGCGTTGTTCCACCTCGCCGTAAGAACAGTTTTATTATTCATTATAATTTTAAACTGTAACCACTGGCTAGGTATTAAACAAATTTAGGGTATTATTCCTGATGAACACCGAATTCACTTTGGTGGACGAAACTATTTTTTTCTGGTGAGTTTTTGTGTTTTGAATTAATCTGCTAACCGTTTCTGTCGCAAATCATATATTTTTTTTATAGTTAGGTAAAGGTTAGGTTAGGTTAGGTATGGTTGGGTTAAAAAAAATTGTGTCATTTTTGTTGCCTCACAAAAAAAAAAAAAAAAAAAGATTTGCGACAGAAACGGTTAGTCTCGGTTAGGAAAACACATCAAAACTCATCAGAAAAAAATAGGGTTAATTTACAGTTTCACCCAACCAACGGTTTTCTGAAGCGCCTTATGTTTTTCTGGTGTGTTTTTATGTGTCTTGAATGAATCTGCTAACCGTTTCTGTCGCAATTTTTTTTTTTTTTTTTTTTTTGCAAAAATGAAAAAAACAAAAAACAAGCCTAAATCTAACCTAACCTTTACTTATACCTAACCTAACCTAACCTTTACCTAACTAAAAAAAGGTTTTTAGGTAGATAAAGGTTAGTTGTAGTTTTTTTTTTTTTTTTTTTTTTTTTAGTTAGGTAAAGGTTAGGTTAGGTTAGGTTAGGTTAGGTTAGGTTAGGTATGGGTTAGGTTAGGTTAGGTTTAGGTTCTTTTCTTTTTTTTCTTTTTTGCGAAAAAGGAAAAAAAAAAAAAAATGCGACAGAACGGTTAGCAGATTCATTCAAAACACATAAAAACGCACCAGAAAAACATAAGGCGCATCAGAAAATCGTTGGTTGGGTGAAACTGTAAATTAACCATAAATAGTTTCGTCCACCAAAGTGAATTCGGTGTTCATCTGGAAATTTATCCAAATTTAACCTAATCTATAGCTAACCTAACCTGACCTGCCAGCGGCTGGCGCGTAGTTAAAATATATTAAGAAATTAATATCTCAGGAACGAGTGATTTCCGACGGCAAAACAATGTGGCAGTGTTATATGTGCAGGAGGCGCCTCATATAACACACGGGTGGCCTTCGTAGTGATGAGTGGTGCTTTTCTGGAATAATGCCAACACTTTCAGATCCAGGAGATTGATAACCAAGAGGAAGCAGACCTCTCACATCAAGACAAAGTTCAGTATGGACACCGTCTACTGACTATAAGATGCGATAAGATATACCTGCTGATAAGATGCTGAAGGGAGGTTGGTCAAGGTAAATAAAACCTTCACAAACATAGAATGGTTAACCTTGGCTTCACCGGCGCGAGTTTCCATGTCACGCCAAACACACCGAACACTGTAACGCCTTTAATGAATGATTACACCCATCAGCCCCGCCTGTACCCTTGCTGGGAAATAAACTAAGGTAAATGTACAGTGTTAGCCAACACCCCAATCCCCTTCTCTTCCCCCCGCCAACCAGCCTGGGGGAGGCGGGGCAAGCAGGTGTTGGGGTGGCGGAGACAAATACAACGGGTTTGCTGGATCCCCTCAAACTGCTCACTAAACCTAACTAAAACCACCATGACCTAACCTAACATTATTACCTGCCAAGTGCCAACCAGGGAGCTTCGCCCCCCTGGACACCCCAGAGCCACTCCATACAAATGGTAATGAAGATTTACCTGGATTGTCGTGGTAAAAGTTGAGGAAGCCGCGAGCCCAGACACCGGCGGTGGCCATTGCACAGCGGCACAGCCTGAGGTGCTACCACCGAAATGACTAACTCCTCCAAGCTGGCCGTCGCCTCACCTGACAGGCTGTGCTTGGAGCGGCCTACAATACGGCGATGAGCCACTGTTGGTACGAAAGCAGCGTGACGTGATGGGTGATGCGGCCTCCACACAGTTCCAAAGTAACTCAGAACTCTAACTTTTAGTTACTATTCCCAGTCCCACGTCACGCCACCCACGGCACCACCGCCTCGGTCAGCTGTGCGCGCCGCACAGCGCGGCCGACACACACACACACACGCGCACGCGCACAAAGGAAGGGTAATGGCAGCCAGACTGGACAGCGGGAAGCTTTAAAACTAATGAAGATCTTTGAGCTTGATTACTGATGTTATCATTGAGCTCTCTCTCTCTCTCTCTCTCTCTCTCTCTCTCTCTCTTTCTCAACAGCTGCTATACCTTTGTGACGGCCAGCAAAATGAATCTTTTGGAAATGATCACTAAATAGCCGAGTGTGAGTCTGTAAGCAACTCTTCACAAGAACCCCTACTGTACGAACCTCTGCCGTGCGTGTGTGTGTGTGTGTGTGTGTGTGTGTGTTCTTCCCCTCTGTGCCTTTCCTCGCCAGGCACAATTCACACACTCAAGAATATAATTTTACCGATTCATGTTCCCGTTACGGCAGTATGCAGGAACGGACCATCACACTCTTCACGGTGGCAATCGTGTTCCTAGTCTGGAAAAAGTAAATCCGTAACTGTAAGAAATAAAGAACTCTTAACATGCCGTCATCCTCACCCTTCATCCCTCCATCGTCCAGGCAACATATCGGTTACCCCGGATCAAGAGCGGCTGTGTGTGTGTGTGTGTGTGTGTGTGTGTCATTTACCCACGGTCTTGTCCACGCGAATCAGGCCCGCGATCGCCAGTTTCACTCTCCCGGTGTGAGCTTGGAGCTCGAACATTATTACCGATCTTTGGGGCAATGCTGGCTTTTTATTACTGGGACCTCACACACGACACATCTCCATCCCCTTGCTCAAGGGGAACAGTAACCGCCTGAATTTCTCAGTGGAAAAATCCCCGGGAATGAGCGGGGCCGGGGATCGAACGCCCGAACGAATGGTGCCGGACGCCCTAACCCACCGAGCTGTTCAGGCGGTGTGTCCCTGTGTGTGTGTGTGTGTGTGTGTGTCCCTGTGTGTGTGTGTGTGTGTGTGTCTCTGTGTGTGTGTGTGTGTGTGTGTGTCCTGAGTGGGCGTGTGTCGCTCACAGATCGTCGTTGGCCGCCTCGTCCTTCTCCATGATGGGTTTCTTGTCCTCCGCGGCTGCCGAGGCGATCTTGGCGGTGACGTGGGACAGCGTGTGCTGCACCGAGCCGAACACCGTGCTGCCTGTGGGGGCGGGGTCGCTCAGCAGGGTGGAGTAGCTGCTGACGGGCTCACCTTCCCGCGAGTGGTGTTGGCCGTACGCGAAATACAGCAGCAGGCCTGAAGGAAAATGAAGATGAATATAAGAATCCAATATCCCCAGATGCGGCCACTAGCACTCTGATTTTG
>JACEEZ010001592.1:425000-565000 GCA_016584305.1 Chionoecetes opilio | reverse complement strand
AGTATTATCCGTGGTGCCGCCCTTGATGCCAGGCTGCTGTGTCTGCCGCGTTGAAGGCAGGCAAGGCGCTGGGGTTGACTTGCATGCCCTCCTCCTCCTCCTCCTCTCCTCCTCCTCCTCCTCCTCCTCCTCCTCTTCCTCTTCCTCTTCCTCTTCCTCTTCCTCTTCCTCTTCCTCCTCCTCCTCTTCCTCTTCCTCTTCCGCTTCCGCTTCCGCTTCCTCTTCCTCTTCTTCCTCCTCCTCCTCCTCCTCCTCCTCCTCCTCCTCCTCCTCCTCCTCCTCCTCCTCCTCCTCCTCCTCATCGTGACCGCCGTTGTCGCGTCTCCACTCAGGCATTTACAACAATAATGATAATGGTAATAATGACAATAATAACAACAGTGATGATAATAATGATAATGATAAAATAATACTAACAAAAATAATATCAATAATAATGATATTGATAATAATATAATAATAATAATAATAATAATAATAATAATAATAATAATAATAATAATAATAATAATAATATAACGCTTTTTAACTCACTCCCTCTCTCTCTCTTTTTTTATTACTTCTGAGTACTTGAGAGAGAGAGAGAGAGAGAGAGAGAGAGAGAGAGAGAGAGAGAGAGAGAGAGAGAGAGAGAGAGAGAGAGAGAGAGAGAGAGAGAGAGAGAGAGAGAGAGAAAAAAAAGAGAGAGAGAGAGAGAAAAAAAACATCCCCTTCGTAAATTCAACATCCATTCCTCAAGAGACAACATTCCCTCACTTACTGCATATAATTAGGATGACGAGGAGGATGACGAGGATGACGGCCCAGAAAGCGGGGTAGGGCGGCGCCAGGAACGCCCCGCCGAACTGCACGAGGGAGCACAGAGCCGAGCTGCTCCCCGTGAACACCACCACCGCCCACGCCACCACCACGCCCGCCTCGCGCCGCCCCACCACACGTACCAGCCACCCGAAGGCCGCCCGCAGCTCCCCGCCTTCACCCTGAGTGCGAGGGAGACATATATTATTACTCAAACAGTTAGTAAGGATATAAACACAGAACTCTTCATTCACTCTTTCCTTTACCGTAGATAACACTAAAGTCGCCAGGACAACGTTTGTTTTTATTTACAGACGTGTGGTGGCGTTAATACTTACATTTCTACATCCATGATTTCAGGAAAGTTAGAAAGGGCTATCTGGAGAGTCTGTGTCATTTTGTGTCTTCATCTGTGTCATAGTATGGCTATAAATGAACAAATTGCAAAAATAAAACCGAGTGGCGACGTTGGTAACGGAGCTACACTAAGGTCGCCAGCTAGTGTTTATATTGTGAGTGTCCTCCCGCCGTCGTCGTCGCCCGAAAAATAAACGAGTAGGAAATTTGAAACCGTATATACTTGCAGATACAAAGCATAAAACAACGCTGAAACAGGGTAGATTATACAGTCATGATATAAACTACTGTGTATCATCTTCAGTGGCACACACACATCAGTAGTGATGCTATAATTCGTAATATATGGCGTCTGGCGATATCAGTGCAGGTGGCGACTAAAGTGTTATCTACGGTACATGTTAATATAAGGACCGAAAACTAATGAAAATGTGTTAGTAATCCCACAGGTGCAATAGCCAATTTCGTCTAACACGTCTGTTAACTAAGGAGACGAAGTTTGAAGAGGACCTATGAAGCGATACTAAGCGTTAAAGGTCACAACAAGAAGAAGAAGAAGTAGAATATGATGTGCCAGGCCTGAAACACTACGATAGAAGCAGCCCCAATGATTACGTGTGTGTGGCAGGTTTCAAGTTCAGTCGTGTTTATACAGTGGCTCCACAAAACAAAGCGGTGAGGACCAAAGCCAGGCGGGGCGGGGCGTCTCCAGGGGTCCGCCGCTGAAGGCGTTTTCTGCGGGGATCCTGATTGCAACCGAAAAATTTTCGGTTGCTCAAATTTCGATCCCTGTTCAACCATCCAGGGAAGATGATTGGCCCGACCGCAAACATTTCTTGTTGTTGTTGTGACCGTTTGCAACCGAAAATTTTCCGATTGCAACCAAAAATCCCCCGCAGAAAATGCCTTACGACACTCGCCGACCTCATTTACACGACCACGACTGTCTAAGCTTTGAAAACAACAGACTATTATTCTCTCTCTCTCTCTCTCTCTCTCTCTCTCTCTCTCTCTCTCTCTCTCTCTCTCTCTCTCTCTCTCTCTCTCGCTCTCTTTTCTCTGACGCGTAAGCTTGTCACTATAAGAGAGAAAGCAACATACCTAAACTCTCTCTCTCTCTCTCTCTCTCTCTCTCTCTCTCTCTCTCTCTCTGACGCGTAAGCTTGCCACTATAAGAGAGAAAGCAACATACCTAAACCTCTCTCTCTCTCTCTCTCTCTCTCTCCTCTCTCTCTCTCTCTCTCTCTCTGACGCGTAGCTTGCACTATAGAGAGAAAGCAACATACCTAAACTCTCTCTTCTCTCTCTCTCTCTCTGACGCGTAAGCTTGCACTATAAGAGAGAAAGCAACATACCTAAACTCTCCTCCTCTCTCTCCCCTCTTTCTCTCTCTCTCTCTCTTCTCTCTCTCCCCTCTCTCTCTCTTCTCTCTCTCTGACGCGTAAGCTTGCCACTATAAGAGAGAAAGCAACATACCTAAACTCTCTCTCTCTCTCTCTCTCTCTCTCTCTCTCTCTCTCTCTCTCTCTCTCTCTCTCTCTCTCTCCTCTCTCTCTCTCTCTCTCTCTCTCTCTGACGCGTAAGCTTGCCACTAGAAGAGAGAAAGCAACACGCTACCCCAATTGCTCCCCACTCTCCTCGTCACATGCCGCTATTCGCTCAGCTCTCCTATGCTATCTCGTGTCCTGTACTCACGCGCCTCACGCTGTAGCTTCCCTTGGCGGAGGAAGGAAGCAAGCCAATGCCAGGCATGAGCACGCGCTATGAGCGTCAAGGACATGCCAGGAGGTGTATTGACCGTGGTATGTACCAGGCGGAAGGGCTGAGTTTGGGCAGAAAGGAAGAAGCAGAAGGCAGGAGGGAGCACGCAGTGAGAGAGTCGGAAGAGCAAGGGATTAGAACGTAGGAAAGAAGGATGGAAGGGTGAGTTTAGCTGAGCATGAAAGGAAAAAACAGAGAGAGAGAGAGAGAGAGAGAGAGAGAGAGAGAGAGAGAGAGAGAGAGAGAGAGAGAGAGAGAGAGAGAGAGAGAGAGAGAGAGGAGAGAAGAGAGAGGAGAGAGAGAGAGAGAGGAGAGGTGAGAGACGAGAGAGAGAGGAAGAGAGAGGAGAGAGAGAGGAGAGAGAGAGAGAGAGCGAGAGAGGAAGAGCAGAGAGAAGGAGGGCTATCTGCAGATACTCTAAATTAAGGGAAATGGGTGGAGTAAGGGATAGTGGGAAGGAGAGGAAAGAAGGAACCAAAGTGAAGAAGCAAAAATAAGATGGCATGTCTTGAAAGGTGAGTAGCGGAGAATAGAATAGAATGCCAAGATACAACTCCAAGGTATTAAAAGACAAGGAAAAAGATGGCATGTCTGAAAGGGAGAGAGGAGAATAGAATAGATGCCAAGAGAAACTCCAAGGTATTAAAGACAAGGAAAAGAGGAGTATGAAAGGTGAGTAGCGGAGACAGAATAGAGCAGAGACAACTCAAGGTATTAAAAGACAAGAAAAAAGATGGCATGTCTGAAAGGAGAGTAGGGAGAGTAGAAGGAATGCAAGGATACACTCAAGTATTAAAAGCAGAAAAAAGATGGCAGCTTGAAAGGGAGTAGGGGAATGAGAGATAGAATGCCAAGATACAACTCCAAGGTATTAAAAGACAAGAAAAAGATGGCATGTCTTGAAAGGTGAGTAGCGGAGAATAGAATAGAATGCCAAGATACAACTCCAAGGTATTAAAAGACAAGGAAAAAGTCGCAAATAAGGAAAAGCAATAAAATAAAGGAAAAGCACGCAAGACAAAAAATAAGGTAAACAAGATAGGTATTGCAGAGGACAAGTGTGAGGCTGTTGTTGTTACCTTCATGGCGTCATCCTCCATGGGCGTGGTGGGCGAGGGTGGCTCTGCGGGCGTGGGCGTGGCGATCTGGGTGTGCGAGGGGCTCTTGATGTTGCACCTGCGGCAGATCATTGATGGAGACTAGAGGAATAAGCAACACTCTCAGAAATAAGGGGTATATTAAGGGTAGAATTGTTACATCGCACCATCACTACCCTTTTTATACCCTATGTCCAGGCTGGAGGGTAGATGCTGCCGATTATACCCTTCATCTACCCTTTATCTACCCTTTTTAGACGAGAGGGTTGAGAAAGGGTATATTTGGGGTTGGAAAAGGGTATATTTAGGGTTGCAAAAGGGTATATTTGTAAGGGTAGAAAAAGGAAAAAGGGTAGCAGTATTTCATCACTACAAACACCCTTTTTCTACCCTTTTCCTACCCTTCTTTTCTAAGAGTGAATATAAGGCAATAACGAAAACTCCCCACTTGGTCTTGTCTGCTTAAGCCCTTCACGCCCAGATCTTTCCATAGCTATATAAAATTGTCTGTTGTCGAGCCATAAAATTAAGAAAAGTAACTTAATATACCAAATTAGTTAGTGGACAAGGGTACTAAACAGGTCATATCTATAAAATATTGTTTATAGTACTAAAAATCGTCTAATGGTACCCAAATTACAATGGAAATTACGTTCTGGGCCTCAAGGGGTTAAAGGCGGTAAAAATGAAGGAAACATTACATTAAACTCGAGCACCAAATAAATAAGAGAAAAACTTAATATAACTAGTTTGGTGGCTTCTTGGAGGGGTTGAAGGGGAGGAGGGGGGGAGGGGGTTGCAAGGGGTTGTAGGGGAGGATGGGGGAGGAGGTTGCAAGGGGTTGTAGGGGAAGAGGGGGATTGGAGGGGGAGAGGGGGTTAGGAATGCCTTACTAACCCTCTTTTCTCCCTCTTTTCTTTGTTAGTGATCCTGCACACACACACACACACACACACACACACACACACACACACACACACACACACACACACACCACACACACTGACAAGCGGGTAGTTACTGTCCCCCTTGAGCAAGAGGACGGGGTGTATGTGATGTGGGAGGTACGTATATCAAGGCCTACCCAACACCCAAAGGTCATCACTCTATGGGCTCTAAGCTCTTTCCGGGAGGGTAACAGCCGGCGATCACGAGTCCAGCGTATGAACAAGACCGTGGGTGAATAACAAATACACACACACACACACACGCACGCGCACACACACACACACACACACAACACACACACACACACACACACATTCACACACACACACACACACACACAGTGACACACACAGACAGTGACACACACACACACACACACATACATACACAAACAGTGACACATACATACACACACACACACACACACACACACACACACACAACACACACAGCGTCTGACAGTTCCGCATCAGAGATCACAAGGGAGGCAGTCACTGAGCCGTGAAGGAGTAAGTCAAGGACACCCGCACACACGGATGCAGGATTGCCTCGGGAAAGATGAAAAACGAGATTACTTGGAAATTATTGATCCTGGTAAGACATGAGGCGCGGAGTTCCACAGTGCTCGGTGTTGCAGTCTACCATGATTTTGATGTTCATAAAGGACATAGGCAATAACCTTGGAGACGAAAGCTATCTAAATATGTTGCAGGAAAGGTGCGGTCGACGTGTATAGATAGAGGAGAGCGGGGCAGGTTGCATCGAGGGCAGGTTGCATCATTGCCTCTAACTCGCATTAACTTTTTTTTATATTATTATTGTTGTAGTTGTAGTAGTAGTAGTAGTTTATAATAGTAGTAGTAGTAGTAGTAGTAGTAGTAGTAGTAGTAGTAGTAGTAGTAGTAGTAGTAGTAGTAGTAGTAGTAGTAGTAGTATTAAGACGATGTACGTGTGATAACATGCGAGTTAGAGGCAATGATGCAACCTAACCTCGATGCAACCTGCCCCGCTCTCCCCTACTTGTGGCAAACACCTGCATAAACACAACAAACTACAAGACTAGAGCGTCTAATAGCAGATGGAATATAATGAATCCTGTGAACCGAGTCCTCAACACATACTAAGTAGGCATTCGATAAGAGCTCACACACGACCCAAAATACACCGGATCTCTTGATGAGACACCTATATACGATGAAGTAGAGGACTGTTGTGTAGGAGGCATTGTCACTTGTTTCGTGTCGTGCTTGTAGACTGTGGCTGCTGCGTGTACATGCAGGTGCCACGTTGTCACTGCGCGGGACTGTCTGTTTTGTGTGAGGGACGTCATGAAGATGCAACAATTAGTTAATGTTGTTGCAAGCAGGTTTTTTCGTCGTCGCGCGAAAAAAAAACGAGTAGTGAAATTTGAAACCGTCTATACTTGCAGATACAAAGCATAAAACAACGCTGAAACAGGGTAGATTATACAGTCATGATATAAACTACTGTGTATCATCTTCAGTGGCACATACAAATCAGTAGTGATGCTATAATTCGTAATGTATGGCGGCTGGCGACATTAGTGCAGGTGGCGACTATAGTGTTATCTACGGTAGAGGCAATAGTGAGGTGGTTCTCGTGCCCGGTGCACAGTGACGGAGGCGACAAGACAAGACACAGACAAACACAGGAGTTGAGTAAGACGAGGAAGATCCTTGAACCCTGTATAGATCACTCGCACGCACACCACCGAGTTTATGACGATACAAAAAACTGCCACCACGCCAGAATGAACTCAGGCAGCAGTGAGTGGGGCTCGAACGCCGGGACGCTTCACGCGAACCCAGTCTCAACCACCGAGCCATGTGGAGACCCATATCCCGCTCACCCACAGGTAAGTAAACACTGCCTCAATACTCAAGAAGCTTCTCACATCAACACGAATGACACATGACTAAACAAGTGAGAGTAATCCAGCGTGAACGATACCTCATGCTTCACTAAGAGGGTGTTAGACATGCTATGGACTGTATGTGGACCTTGCTGTGAGAGGCCAGAAGGATGAGTGTTAAGGGAGACAAACAAACGCCTAGTATATTAAGGACATAAGGTAGCAGGGATGCATGGAAGGGTGACACAGTATGGAAGAGAAGGGCAGATAGAGAGAGAAGTAATTAAGTAATGATTCACTACAATGTACTGGAGTGATACAAGGAACCCGTGCACAAGGGGTGAACTATAACAGTGATGAAGGAGGGACCAGATGTTGACTAAGATCAGAGAGAGAGAGAGAGAGAGAGAGAGAGAGAGAGAGAGAGTGTGAGAGAGATGGGTGGTAGGGTGAGAGGAGAGAGAGAGGACGAGAGAGAGGAGAGAGGAGAGAGCGAGAGATGGGAGATGAGGGCGAGAGAGAGAAGAGCTCGAGGAAGAGGAGAGGAGAGGACGAGAGAGAGAGAGAGAGAGAGGAGAGAGAGAGAGAGAGAGAGAGAGAGAGAGAGAGAGGAGTGTATGAGAGTATGTGTGTGTGTGTGTGTGCGTGCAGTACCTGGAGGCAGGCTGGTAGCGCAGGATGATGACGGAGGCGCTCACGATGGTGTACGCCATCAGGGTGCCGATGCTCATGAACTCCACCAGCTTCTCGATGTCGAAGAGGAGAGCGATGAGCGCCGAGAAGAAGCCGCCGAGCATCAATGTGATGATGGGCACCTGCGGGGGGAGGCACGCGTGAAGGAGGAGGAGGAGGACACAGCAATACGAGGCTACAGGGACACAAGAGGATGTGATGGGATGGAAGGAAGGAGAAATAACCCACCTAGCAGCTCACCTTGGTCTTATCGGAGACTCTGGCGAGCCATGAGAAGACGAGGCCGTCCACCGCCATGGCATAGACGCAGCGCGGCAGGCTGAACAGCGAGCCGAAGAGCGTGGTGGTCATGCCGCACAGCGCGCCGATGCTCACCACGTACTTGGCCCAGGTGGCGCCGTGAGCCGCGAACACGTCGGGAATGGCGGCGGCGGGGTTGAGGGTGTAGTAGGGCACCATGAGGGTGATGGTGGCGCCCACCAGCACGTAGCCCACGGTCACCACGCTCATGGAGACCAGGGTGGCGCGGGGAATGGATCGGGCTGGGTCCTTGGCCTCCTCCCCCGCCGTGGCAATGCTGTCAAACCCGACGAAGGCGTAGAAGCAGGTGGCCGCGCCGGATACAACCCCAGAGAAGCCGTAAGGCAGGAACCCTCCGCCGGTGGTCCAGTTTTTGATGTCGGCGAAGTACATGCCCACCACGATCACGAAGGCCATCACGCACAGGTTGATGAGCGTGAAGATGGAGTTCAAGTAGGAGGAACCCTTCACGCCCAGGGTCAGGAAGCTGCAGTACACCAGGGTGACCGCGAAAGCCAGGAAGTCAGGGTAGGGCGCCAGGAAGGAGTTGTGGATGTGGCCGATGTTTGTCACGGTGAAGTTACTGAGGGCGTGGTCGAAGAGCGAGTCCACGTAGCCTGACCACGCCCGTGCCACCGACGCCGCGCCTGCACGCACACGCACACACACACACACACACACACACAGAAAAAAAGAAAGAACAATTAGATGCATATAAATAACTCAAGCCGTGTGTCCTACCAGGTAAAAATAACAAAGGTAAATAAAAAGATATGTAAGAATTAAATAATATCACGAATACAAACTGAAAAAGAAACAGACTAGATGTTAAAATAATGTCATGAAATTTACCTTCCCAAGTCAAAGTATCTACGCTTGAATTAGTTAGACGCGACAGCTGGATAAAAGCACGTACCTATATATGAAGACAGAACTATAGTACGCGAGGCTCCCACAAAACTAGCCTTATATACAACTCTAACCTGTTTCTATTTTTCCACCTTCCTACGACTTAATTTTTTTCAAGAGAGATTTATCAAAACACCCCGAACTAATTGCCCAGACCCTTTTCTTTATTATATTAGAGTCTTCTTTATGGGGACTGGCAGATAGCGGGCTTTTTATTACTTTTTTTATCTCCTAGGCCAGTCCTTTTTGATGTTAAGCAGTGTTTTATTGTCTTTTAAAGTAGGAGTGGAATGAAGACAGTAGAAGGTGGAGATTGATGGAAAGCCGAGGGAAGCGAGGCGCTGCTTGATAGGCCCGGGGTCCATGCCTTTGAAGGTGTTAAGATATGCATTCTGGCTGTTTTTCAGGGGCAAATTCACTCCTTGCATACAATATTTATGGTATATAGTGGTGACTTTTTTTTGGAGGGGGGGGGGAAATAGGCGGCGCAAGTTTGTGAGTAGACCGGTAATTCGCCGTCCGCCGCCTTGTATTGAAGACACTGTTATATATAAAAAACTGAGTCAACACAGTATACGATAACTACACAATTAACACTCGCCAATCCCTTGAATTCACTCTCTGAATGAGGAAAATCCTGTGTATTGTTGTGTGTGTGGGCCGTGTATCGCATATTTTCAGGCTAATGAGATAACAGGTGTAATAAAAAGCCCGCTCTCTGCCAGTCCCCATATAGAAGACAGTAGGAGAATAAAAAAAAAGGGGGTAGATCAATTTATTTCGGGAGGTGTTTTAATACTTCCCTTGAAAAAATTTAAGTCGTAGGAAGGTGGAAAAGTAGAAACAGGAAGAGTTATAGTGTGTGTTTGTAGTCGTAGTTTAGTGAATAGCGTAGTTTGTAAGTCGTAGGAAGGTGGAGAAAACAGGAACTACCTCGTGTAGGTCTCGCAGCCTCTTGTAGCTTCCTTATTTACTTATGTTTTATGTTGTAAATAAGACAACACTCACCAATCATGTGCTCGAGGATGATGTTCCAGCCGATGACGAAGGCCCAGAATTCCCCCACCGTCACATAGGTGTACACATATGCAGATCCGGCCTTGGGAACCCGCGCGCCGAACTCAGCGTAGCACAGCGCTGATAGGAAGGACGCGAACCCGGCCAGCAGGAAGGACAACACGATGCCGGGACCCGCTGTATCCTTGGCCACCGTCCCCGTCAGCACATAGATCCCCGCGCCCACCATGTGACCAATACCTGCACCACACAAAGGATCATATACTTGGGGATTATCATAAGCGATGACCTCAAGCCCAGTAAACATGGTTCAGAAGTTGTTAAGAGGGCTAACAAATTAACTGGTTTCATTGGAAGAACTTTCGAATATAAGTCTGAAAAAGTCTTCTTACACTTTTCAATGCGATCGTGCGTCCTCATCTTGAATATTGCGTACAGTTCTGGTCACCCTACTATAAAAAAGATATAATCAAGCTGGAGAGAGTACAAAGAAAAGTTACTAAAATGATTCCGCGCCTACGAAACAAGCCATACGAAGAGCGATTGAAGGAACTTAACTTGTTCAGTTTGTCAAAACGTAGGTTGCGAGGAGACTTAATAGAATTGTTTAAAATGTTCCATGGCTTCGATAATGTTAACATAAACGACTATTTGACTATTGATTGGACAAGCACTACTCGTAGTAATGGATACAAGATCATTGGTAAGCGATTTCGGTCACACGCAGCGAAGCACTTTTTCTTTAATAGAGTTGTTAATATATGGAACTCTCTTCCAGCACAAGTAGTTAATAGTAACACGGTTGAGGCGTTTAAGAACAAACTAGATAAATACTTAGCATCAACTGCCAACTCCATGACTTCGGCCCTACGTAAACTTTTTTTTTTTTTTGTAGCGTTAGCTTTAGTTTAGAGTCTGTCTCTCCTTCAATATTTCCTATAAAATTCCATGGTAGTTTTTCTACACTGTATGGTGGGGTTTTTCTCACTTTTTTCCTGCTGGCCTCGGCCGGAGGGAGAGGTGGGTGGGGAGGAGCCTTCAACTTTACTATTCTTTGACCTCTAACACGTAGAAACTAAAGGTGGTAGATAGAAAGTATTCACACAGACAGCCTCGTGTGGCCCAGTAGGGCTGTTGCTGTCTGTTCTTCCTTTGTATTCCTTTGTATTCCTTTATATAAGATAAGGTACTTGACTTGACAGAAGATAGAAAGTAAAGAAAGTTAAGCAGCAAGGGCGCGCCACTCACCCAGCAAGGTGATGTCCAGGGTGGAGAGGCAGCGGCTGAGGGGCGTCTCCATGACCCCTGACGACACCTTCTTGGTGCGCCACATGCGGTGCCACGTCCCCCCCCATGCCTCCGTCAGCAGCCGGTGTCGCAGCCCCGTCATGCTGCCGCCCTGCTGGTGCCGCTATGCCTACCTGCCTCCTGTGCGTGGGAGAGAGGGACACACTTTACTGCCAGTACTTAGAGAGAGAGAGAGAGAGAGAGAGAGAGAGAGAAGAGAGAGAGGAGAGAGAGATATAAGATAGAGAGATTCAACAAGCACGGCCAGAGAGGAGAGAGATCGGGCTGGCGAGCAATGTAGACAGAGAAGACCTAGTAAGCACGGACAGCGATCACTCTTGTACGCACGTCTCACACTCAAGGCTGTGGAGATAGTGTCCCGACGAGTGCACGGAGAGAGGGAGAGGAGAACAGAGACGACAGCAGAGACACGAGCACTGAATGCGCACAGAGAGAAACAGCGAAGAGAGTAGTTTATAACTTGGTGCATGTTGCTGTTTGTATGATTCACGTGCCCCCCCCCACGCAGTAATGGAGTGCCGGGTGCCCCGCTAATAAGATGAGATTGGTCCCTATTGAAGATGGAGAGTGCAGAGGGGGCCCCCCTTAATGAACTCGATAGTGGCCATTTAGAGAGTGCCCCGGCAACGAAAGAGAGAGCGAATGAGGAAGAGAGGAGAGAGAAGAATTAAGTCATTACGTAGATCCATTCACACAATAGTCTCGCGGCCAGACAGAGGCAAGCTAAGTCGTGGCTTGGCAGTCATCCAATGTGACACGTGAAGCTCCCTCCATTCAACGCCACGCACTATCTCATCACTCTTGTCACGCATCGCCTCATCACTCCCAAGGCTGTGGAGTTCCCTGCGTCCTCACCCCGTCACCCCGGCAAGGCCACGGGCGGAGAACAGACACACCACGACGCACACGACGCACCTGCTTCCGCCACCTCTAAGATAACACTGCTCTCAAATAGTTACGTTTACATACTTGTTGCATGTTGCTGCTTCTGTTATATTTTTCACGGCCCCCCCCCCCCTATTTAATGGCAGTGCCCCCGGGTGCCCCCCTTCTAATAACTCGATAGATTGGTCCCCCTATTTAATGGCAGTGCCCCCGAGTGCCCCCCTTCTAATAACTCGATAGATTGGTCCCCCTATTTAATGCAGTGTCCCCGGGTGCCCCCCTTCTAATAACTCGATAGATTGGTCCCCCTATTTAATGGCAGTGCCCCCGGGTGCCCCCCTTCTAATAACTCGATAGATTGGTCCCCCTATTTAATGGCAGTGCCCCCGGGTGCCCCCTTTCTAATAACTCAATAGATTGGTCCCCCTATTTAATGGCAGTGCCCCCGGTGCCCCCTTCTAATAACTCGATAGATTGGTCCCCCTATTTAATGGCAGTGCCCCCGGGTGCCCCCCTTCTAATAACTCGATAGATTGGTCCCCCTATTTAATGGCAGTGCCCCCGGGTGCCCCCCTTCTAATAACTCGATAGATTGGTCCCCCTATTTAATGGCAGTGCCCCCGGGTGCCCCCCTTCTAATAACTCGATAGATTGGTAACATATGAGAAAAATTAGCAAATAGTGTTAATCTAAAATTTATGATCATGAATGGATCCATAATAACAGGATGATGAGGCAAAAAATGTAGGCAAGGTAACACACATTAATGAACACCTGTTACATAGGTGTTCATTAAATGTATGTTGAATATATATATATATATATATAATATTAATATGTATATTTATATATTAATTATATATATATAATAAGTTTAACACATAATATGTATATGCAATGGGTGCCCCCCCATCTTCCTGTGCCCCCTCCCCGGTTTAACACTCCATGTCCCGCCACTGACACACACACACACACACACACACACACACGAGGGTACTTTGTAGTGTAGTGGTAGCACGCTCGGTTCACAACCGAGAAGTCCCGGGTTCGATCCCCGGGCGGAGCAGAAGCAGATGGGCTGTTTCCTTAAAACCCGAGCCCCTGTCCACCCAGCAGTGAATGGGTACCGGGTGTTAGCCGGGGGTTGTGACCTGCTCTCCGGGGTGCTGGCTTCGGCCTACAGCCCTACACTAAGCACTAAGGATGAATGATAAAAATGTTGATATGGAGACGGGGCCATACGAGCGTTGCTCAGGCCCTGTAAAATACAACTTGAAGAATACAACTAGATGAATACACACACACTCTGTATCACGGAGAGAGGCGAGATGCTGGGTTTCAAGTATGACCTTTAGCGGAATCCCGTCACAGCCGCCGCAAGTGTACATCCCTCACAGTATCACGCTGTACTCATTGAGGCTGTGTACGTGCTGCACAACTGTACCGCTGCAGCTACAGTACTACAGCCCACACACACACACGCACGCCTGCACACACACGCACAGACAACACGCACGCACACACGCTGCCGCCGGTGTCTGGAGCCACTAAGACAATGTAACACCTGCCTGACAGCCGCCGTCACGGAATTTCAAGTCCTGTATAAGTCGTCAAGCTTCGCAATGACTAAATCCCTCTGGGTAGCTGCCCAGCACGTCTCACTTTCCACGCAGCACGACACTCGTCCTGAGAAGTCTGTGAACTGTCAACTTGCGATAAAACAGGAAATGTGTTGTATGCCAGGCAGCGACGCGGGGCTCACGGAGATAAAGCGCAGATAAAGAGGTAATCGTTCTTGAACACTCACGTTTTCTTAACTCTATTAAAAAATACTTTTTTTTGTGTTGTTCAGCCGTGCTTGGCGTGCCTCCGTGCCTGGCAGCGCATACCCGTGGCCTCCCTGTCCCTGCACACCTGACACAGACACCACAGACTGCCGGGCTGGCCTGATAAACATCCTAATGATGTAAGACGGAAGGTATTGATCTTCGTTTAAATACCTCACCAACCGTACTTCCCCCACGCCGAACCCAACTCCTCGTCCTCGCCCCCGTGTTAGCCACAGCTGCCCTCCTCTAATCGACACAATAAAATCTTAATCTTAATCGTTCCCACCCTGACAGCTGTTAATTAAGATTCTGAATCGATACTTTCCTTCCCCAGCTGCTCGCGGCGCTGCAATGACAGTGAGGGTTCACGCGTGAGGCAGCCACGGCACCCTCACTGCCGTGTCCTACAACAGGTGGGAGCCAGGCAGATGCCGCGACCACCTGGCCACATGGCGAGGCTGGTGGCACTTGCACCGCCCCTCCCCCCCCCACAAGTCGCGGCTAATCAGTGGTCATGATTAGTCTGCTCTAATCTACACTGACGCCTGAGGCTGTTCCTTAAAACCTCTAGGCGGTGGCCACGGCAAAACAGTCTTTACACCTCGTCCTCACACCATCCAATCCTCGCACTCGTAACCACATCGATCCTCTCTCACTCACGCGCTCTGATGGAGTCTGATTGAAGATGGGAATGTGGAAGAAGCACGTTTTTGGATGGATGTTTTTGGGTGACCAGAGAAAATAAAAGGAAAGAAAGAGATAGAAATTAAAAGACAGAATAAGAGAAGACAACTAACTAAAGACCCAGACAGCAAGAAGAAACGCGTCAGGGAGTGCCGATGAAAAAGGCCAGACTCCCGACCCACAACTGTACTGAACGGAACTCCCTCCATCCTCTCATCTAACAGAGGCTCGTCTTCTCTCTCTTCCAGCATCTATTCTTCTCTTCTTGTCATCTCACTCTCTGCAGCCGCCCAAGCCACCTCAGGGCATCACTTCACCATAACTGATGCCTTGCACATACCCACATTCTACACACAAAACATTTCAAAAAGGAAAATTATACTTTCCCTTGTTTATTTCGTCCCCTTCCAGAATTACTTACGACCTCCGTGATCCTTAAGACGTGAGGAAAATGCAGTGAGTAACACACGTTTGATCTGTTCGTCTATCTATCCATCTATCTATCCATCTCTGACAGCCATTTTCTGGAACAATAGGTCGCGTTTACTCTTAAACACGTCAGGTTCGGTTACGTTAGGTTAGGTTAGGTTAAGTATCCTGGTTTAAAGGTCAATGGGAATCACAATGAGGGTATTTTCGAGAAATTGCTATGGTTAGTTTCGGAGCTACAGCCAAGCGTCTTCACTGGGAAACCACAGACTGGCATAGCGTTGGGGAAAAGGCAGCCAGGTCCTAAGAGAAACTCCCCCAAGGGAATGGCAGCAACAGAAGTCTCCATTTGTTCCTGTCCTTGCATGCGCTAACCCTCCCACTTCTCTCTCGCCCCTTTCTCTCACACACTCCACCACTCTGTCCTCTTATATTCCTGGGGGTCATACTACACACTCAGAAATAAGGGGTATATTAAGGGTAGAATTGTTACATCGCACCATCACTACCCTTTTTATACCCTATGTCCAGGCTGGAGGGTAGATGCTGCTGATTATACCCTTCATCTACCCTTTATCTACCCTTTTTAGACGAGAGGGATGACAAAGGGTATATTTGCGGTTGGAAAAGGGTATATTTAGGGTTGCAAAAGGGTATATTTGTAAGGGTAGAAAAAGGGTAGCAGTATTTCGTCACTACAAACACCCTTTTTCTACCCTTTTCCTACCCTTCTTTTCTAAGAGTGTATAGCACCCACCGCATCTACCACACTCATACATACTCTCTCAGTCCTATCCTTTCTACCATCCTCTCCATATGACCAGAGTTCCAAACCACCTCAGAGTGCCACGCTTCACCCCTTCAGCCACTCCACACTTCATCCACTCACCCTGACTTGACACAAACCTGTCATACACACTGTCATGACTTTCACCAGCCATTCTTTACTGTATTATTTGTATTCTCACAATGTGTTCTTTCTTCACGCAATCGCTACGTAACAGAATATTCACAGCCTCGACCACTCCTGCTATTCATAAAGAAGATATAAGAACATAAGAAAATAAGGAAGCTACAAGAGGCCGTGAGACCTACACGTGGTAGTTTCCTGTTACTTAACACTACCTAAATCTACCTTTCGTCCCAATCCATGAAATTGTCTAGCCTCCTTTTAAAGCTCCCTAATGACCTCGCACTAACTACCCTTTACCACCCTATTTGTGAACCAGTTTCTCCCTATTTCCTTTTTTAATCTACGCTTTTCCAGCTTGAATCCGTTACTACTTGTTCTACCCTGGTTACTAGCCGTAAGAACTTTTCCTACCTCCTCCTTTATTGTATCCCTTTAACCACTTAAAACCTTCTATCAGATCGCCCCTTACTCTACGTCTCTCGAGTGAATGTAAATTTAATAGCTTCAATCTCTTCTCATAACTAAAGTTACGCATCCCCTGTATCATTTTGGTCATCCTTCTCTGCACTGATTCTAACAAGGCTATATCCATCCTGTAATACGGAGACCAAAACTGAACCGCATAGTCTAGGTGAGGCCTGACTTAAGCCAAATAAAGCTTTAGAAAAACCTCAGCACTTCTACTTTTAACACTCTTGGCAATTAATCCTAACACCCTATTAGCTCTATTTCTAGCCTCAATACATTGTTTCCTAGGTCGGAGGTCTGAGCTCACCCGCACTCCTAGATCTGTCTCACCTCTACATTGCGTATGGTGTATCTATTACCAGGGTTTTTTCTACCAACATTCATTACGCTACACTTATCAATATTAAATTCCATCTGCCACCTGACTACCCACTTATTTAATTTACCTAAGTCTCCCTGCAATATGTTTACATCAGACTGTGATCTAATAATCTTAGGGTAATCCTACCTACCTTAGTATCATCCGCAAACTTTCTGATACCATTGCTAACCTCACTATCTAAGTCTGACTGGCTCGTATGCGTATCAGAACTCTCTCGTTGCTCGCGTCATAACACTGCCTCTTACATACGCATTTGAAGGGAGTCCAAATTACTTCTCTCTCTCTCTCTCTCTCTCTCTCTCTCTCTCTCTCTCTCTCTCTCTCTCTCTCTCTCTCTCTCTCTCTCTCTCTCTCTCTCTCTCTCCTTCTCTTCTGCGTCTCGGCCCCGGTTAATAACCTTTAGGCTGGGTCTGTCATAAATGGAATGGTGCTGGTCTTCATGTAGGACAAACGCATTCACAAAAGGGTCGGTCTATATAGGCTGATATTAAAGGGTCTGGGTCTATATAGGCTGACATTAAAGGGTCTGGGTCTATATAAGCTAACATTAAAGGATCTGGGTCTATATAGGCTAACATTAAAGGGTCTGGGTCTATGTAGGCTGACATTAAAGGGTCTGGGTCTATGTAGGCTGACATTAAAGGGTCTGGGTCTATGTAGGCTGACATTAAAGGGTCTGGGTCTATATAGGCTGACATTAAAGGGTCTGGGTCTATGTAGGCTGACATTAAAGGGTCTGGGTCTATGTAGGCTGACATTAAAGGGTCTGGGTCTATATAGGCTGACATCATGTACAGGAGCTCACCTACTGACGCACACACATAATGGCTGCTTATTGAAATGCAGGTAAGTCCAATATTACTTTTGTCGTAACTGAATACCTAACGTACATTATGGTACATGGCATCATTAAGAAAAAGTTAACCCATATAACATTCCACAGCATATTTAACCAGTCTTCCAGTCGTCAGGTGGTCAGTGCAGAGTCAATAGGGAGCTTTAAAAGGAGGCTGGATAAATTCATGGATGGGGATGAAAGGTGGATGTAGGCAGTGTTAAGTAACGGGAACTTACCACGTGTAGGTCTCGCGGCTCTCTTGTAGCTTCCTTATTCTCTTATGTTCTCATGGTATAATTCAATGGTTCCTGCTATCACGCCCACCACTGACTCACTCTAATGCTTCTGAGACATGTTGGAGGGATTAATGTAACTACGAAAACCATGATTAGTATTTCCACACTGGTTTGTATGGAGCTTAAGAACATAATATAAGAAAATAAGGAAGCTACAAAAGGTCTGGAAGTAGGGGAGTGAACCGAGTGACTGTTTTTCGAAGGTGGAGAGAGACATTTACCGCCGGCAGCCTGGAGAGCTCGGCTAAATTTGGCGCGCGCCCACACCAAGCACCTCGCTGTACCCTACGCACCATCCATCCCCTTTAACCTCCTCCCTCTGTCCCTCCCTCCCTCCCTTCATACATATGTTTCTTGGGGAAGGCGCCACCGCATGCACCGCCCTTACCTCCATACGTAGCAGGGGCAACTTATCTGCCATGACTGATACACGCTTTGAGAATACCATTACAGCCACTCCCCGACCCGTCATTTCTTAACTATCCCCCCCGCACCCCGCCTCACGCCTCCCTCCCATGTTATGAGAAGTGGGTGCTATTTCGTGCACACCCGCTTCAGGAGGAAGTTCGCTGAGGAGGAACCAGCTGGATGATTGTTTGCCTATCATGTTATCTGGAAACCTGATGAAGCTGATGATCTGATAATGGAAAGAATAAAGTAGAGTTGGGGGCATACGCTATGCTACGCCTGGCCTCGGTGCTCATCTCCGTCGCATTAGCCCTTGAGCCTGTGGTGGGTATATAACAACTCGTTACCCCGAGACACAGGGTTAGTGTGACATCCGGGTTACCACAGTGGCACAGTTACCTTCCCCAGGTTTCCCCAGGTACCCATTTATCGACCATCCCCGAAAGGAAGAATGAACAGCTGGTTTGGGCTGCACACCAACTGCCCTGGCCGGGATTCGAACCCGGGTCTGCGGATTCGTAACTAGGCGCGCTAAGCACTACACCACGGAGGCGTAATAATGTATGAAAAGAATAGTGATATTTTTTAAGGAAGAATACATTGGAAAATTCGTGGAATGAGGTGAATTTGATGATGATGATGATGACGAAGAAGAAAAGAAAAAGAAAAATATAAAGAAGACAAAGACGACGACGACGACGACGACGACGACGACGACGAAGACGACGACGAAGAAGAAGAAGAAGAAAAAAATATATATAAAGAAGACGACGACGACGAAGAAGAAGAAGAAGAAGAAGAAAAAAATATATAAAGAAGACGACGACGACGAAGAAAAATATAAAGAAGATGACGACGACGACGAAGAAAAATATAAAGAAGACGACGACGACGAAGAAGAAAAATATAAAGAAGACGACGACGAAGAAGAAAAATATAAAGAAGACGACGACGACGAAGAAGAAAAATATAAAGAAAACGACGACGAAAAAGAAAAATATAAAGAAGACGAAGACGACGAAGAAGAAAAATATAAAGAAGACGACGACGACGAAGAAAAATATAAAGAAGACGACGACGACGAAGAAGAAAAATATAAAGAAGACGACGACGACGAAGAAAAATATAAAGAAGACGACGACGACGAAGAAGAAAAATATAAAGAAGACGACGACGAAGAAGAAGAAAAATATAAAGAAGACGAAGACGACGAAGAAGAAAAATATAAAGAAGACGACGACGACGAAGAAAAATATAAAGAAGACAACGACGACGAAGAAGAAAAATATAAAGAAGATGACGAAGAAGAAGAAAAATATAAAGAAGACGACGACGAAGAAGAAAAATATAAAGAAGACAACGACGAAGAAGAAAAATATAAAGAAGACGACGACGAAGAAGAAAAATATAAAGAAGACGACGACGACGAAGAAGAAAAATATAAAGAAGACAACGACAATGAAGAAGAAAAATACAAAGAAGACGACGACGACGAAGAAGAAAAATATAAAGAAGACGAAGACGACGAAGAAGAAAAATATAAAGACGACGACGATGACGAAGAAAAATATAAAGAAAACGACGACGAAGAAGAAAAATATAAAGAAGACGACGACGACGAAGAAGAAAAATATAAAGAAGACGACGACGACGAAGAAGAAAAATATAAAGAAGACGACGACGACGAAGAAGAAAAATATAAAGAAGACGAAGACGACGAGGAAGAAAAATATAAAGACGATGACGACGAAGAAGAAAAATATAAAGAAGACGACGACGACGAAGAAGAAAAATATAAAGACGACGACGACGACGAAGAAGAAAAATATAAAGAAGAAAAATATAAATAAAGAAGACCAACAACAACAGCAACAACAACAACAACAACAACAACAACAACAACAAGAGTTATAACCACAAGAAGACAGACATATCCTGACTCTCGCATCGGCCATCGGATACAAATCAACAAACCAAAATAGTCTTATTGATCAAGGGCGAGGACGTCAAGCGAGGCCCAGCAGAGGTCAGCCGTCCGTGAGAATTATTCCCACATCTCCGTTAAAGGGATACAATAAAGGTGATGTAGGAAAAGTTCTTATGGCTATATAGTAACCAGGGTAGAACAAGAAGTAACGGATTCAAACTGGAAAAGCGTAGATTTAAAAATGAAAAAGAGAGAAACTGGTTCACAAATAGGGTGGTAAATGATTGGAATGGACTCAGTAGACAGGTATTTAGTGCGGAGTCATTAGGGAGCTTTAAAAGGAGGCTAGATAAATTCATGGATGGGGATGAAAGGTGGATGTAGGTAGTGTTAAGTAACAGGAACTACCACGTGTAAGTCTCCCAGCCTCTTGTAGCTTCCTTATGTACTTATGTGCTTATAAGCCATGACTATCCTTGACTCACCACGAGAAATGATAAACCGTATGGAGAGATTAAAGTGAGAATTATTAAGGAAGAATACATTGGACAATTCGTGGAAGAAGGTAAACTTGATGATGATGATGATGAAGAAGAAGAAGAGGAGAGGAAGAAGAAGAAGAAGAAGAAGAAAAAGAAGAAGAAAAAAAACCCTTCCTGAATGGCCTGAATCTCCTCGGATAACATTCCAATCGTAATCACCTCGAGTGTTGTGAAAACCGCCAAGATTAATGAAACGAAACTGATTCTGAAAACTTATATCATTCCTCAAAACCACATCTTTCCTCCAACATATTAAATTTCTTTACCTTATTTTCTCATTTTTTACTGAATATTAGAACGAAACGCCCCCCCCCCCCCTCTCTCTCTCTCTCTCTCTCTCTCTCTCTCTCTCTCTCTCTCTCTCTCTCTCTCTCTCTCTCTCTCTCTCTCTCTCTCTCTCTCTCTCTCCCCTCTCTTCCTCCGCCTCTTCTATCTTCTTGGCTATCTCTCTCTCTGATTCCTCTCTTTCTTCTTCCCCCCTGTAACCATCACAGACACTTAAAAATCAAGGGTAGGTTGATTATGGGCTGGAAATATCTTAATCAGTAATGTTATTAATAAGTAATAAGTATATTCCATTGTATATATATAATAAAGTAATAATAAAATATATAAGTAACACATAATAATAGCCTACAGGCGCTATAGGCTCTAACGTATAAAAAATAATAGTTGCGATGAGCAGCAAAAACCACGACGAACGGGAAAAATGAGGCTGTGAGTTTATATTAATTGAGAACGAAATGTTAGTGAGGGAGAACACGAAGCTATAAAAAGTTGTTCTTATAACAGCTGATAACAAAGTGTGTGTTCCTACAGTATATACGCGGTTGTCTTATCTACACTCTTAGAAAAAAAGGGTAGGAAAAGGGTAGAAAAAGGGTGTTTGTAGTGATGAAATACTGCTACCCTTTTTCTACCCTTACAAATATACCGTTTCGGATCGACGCAAATATACCCTTTTCCAACCCTCTCGTCTAAAAAGAGTAGATAAAGGGTAGATGAAGGGTATAATCGGCAGCATCTACCCTCCAGCCTGGACATAGGGTTTAAAAAGGGTAGTGATGGTGCGATGTAACAATCGACCCTTAATATACCCCTATTTCTGAAAGTGTACTTGTGTCTTTCCACCATTGAGTCAGGCTCGTTGCGTCCCGTCATTCAAGCTTTCAATATTGTTTTATCATAATTAATTTGCCTTTAACCAGCCCATCCAGCTGTTCATCTTCCCTTTCGGGGTTGATAAATGCATGGGTACCTGGGGAAGCCTGGGGAAGGTAACTGTGGTAACCCGGGTGTCACACTAGCCCTGTTCTCACCCACCACAGGCTCAAAGGCTAATGCGACGGAGATGAGCACAGAGGCCACGCGCAGCACAGCGTATGCCCCATCATTACCTTTACCTTACTGTCTACCCTCCCATCTCTTTCTAGCATTGTTTCAGCTACTCTGTCATAGATATCTGTTACGCGCGAAGTAATTTTCTAAAACCCATTTGTCTTTCTGTTAACATTTCGTATACTTTTCCAAGTGATTTGCCGTTTTTTGGTAGCTTGGCTTGATTGAATGACTTTTGAAATGATACATGTCAGGCTTCGCTTCATTCTTCTGTGCATCAATGGGGTCACTTCATCCGTCCGCCTGCTTTCCGTCCACTTAATGGTTCTCGTCTTGTTTCCCTTGAATGAAGACAAAGGTTCCCAGTGTGAGTGGCGAGGCCGGCGCTGGGAAGACAGGTCGCCGCGCCTTAGTAAACGCTGATTGCAAACTATCATTCACAACTCCGCAGATTCTTGTGCTTCTGACACCACTCTTTGGGTAAGGCCGGGACTCCCCCTCCCTCCCTGTCCCTTGGCTCAAGAGGGATGGCTGCCCGCCCCTCACTGAAGACTCTACAGACCTGAACGAGCCTCGAACCTGTGACCCTCGGAGTGGCAGGCCAGGACCTTGTCCATTGCGCTAGCGAGTAGCATGTGTGTGTGTGTGTGTGTGTGTGTGTGTGTGTGTGTGTGTGTGTGTGTGTTGTGTGTGTGTGTGTGTGTGTGCGTGTTACACCGTGTAATAAATATACCTTAAGGTCCTCCACAGGTGTGATGAAATGATGAAATCTATATACACCGGGATTACCACCACCACCACTCCCCTCCCCTCCCCCTCCCTCTCTCCCTCCCTTGTCCACCACCACCACCACCACCACCAGTCCCTCGTCCACCACCACCACAACCACTCCACTCCCTCCCTCCCTCGTCCACCACCACCACCACTCCCTCCCTCCCTCCCTCGTCCACCACCACAACCACTCCCTCCCTCCTCCCTCGTCCACCACCACCACCACCAGTCCCTCGTCCACCACCACCACCACCACCACTCCCTCGTCCACCACCACCACCACCACTTCCTCGTCCACCGTCACGTATACAGTACAAGCACACACGTACCTACGAGGCCCCGTCAATTAAGCAGGTGTGGCGGCCAGGCCAGGTGCTCTCGCCTTGCCTGGCCTCAACGCAGCAGGAAGAGTGTGTGGACAGCACTCTTGGTCTGCTTTCCCTTCCTTCCCTTGCCTCGCCTTGGTATACAGTGCGTCAGGATAAAGGGTCTGGGAGCACTCTTGGTCTGCCTTCCCTTGCCTCGCCTTGGTATACAGTGCGTCAGGATAAAGGGTCTGGGGCACTCTTGATCTGCCTTCCCTTCCCTTCCCTTCCCTTGCCTCGCCTTGGTATACAGTGCGTCAGGATAAGGGGTCTGGGGGGCAGTGTGAGGCAACGTAGCCCTTGTCCCTTGCCTTAATTAATTAACACAGCACGCGTCACCTCGCTCGGCCCTCACCCGCCTTACCACCTAATTGTGGCTTTTTATTTCTGTTGTAAATTATTTGCATTAAGACTTCAGCGCCACCATCCGTAAAACGCATAAAAAAAACTGCTACATGTTGAATCAGATCAAAGACCACTTAAAAATTCTGACGACGTGACAGTCGAGACACCCGGAGGAATCTAATAACAAGGGGTGCGGGGCGGCGGAGGGGATGGCTGCCACGCCGCGGGTTGAGAGGCGACAGTGTGCCTTGTGCCTTGTCCCGCCTGCCAATCACAGCCTGGCGCACCTTACAAACACATTTGATTGCCGCCGCCACCTGTCACGCGTCTGCCGGGCCATTTGATTGCCGCCACCTGTCACGCGTCTGCCGGGCCATCTGATTGCCACCACCTGTCACGCGTCTGCCAGGCCATCTGATTGCCGCCACCTGTCACGCGTCTGCCGGGCCATCTGATTGCCACCACCTGTCACGCGTCTGCCGGGCCATCTGATTGCCGCCACCTGTCACGCGTCTGCCGGGCCATCTGATTACCACCACCTGTCACGCGTTCTGCCGAGCCCATCAAAGCCTAGCATCAGGCCACGCAACCCACACACTGATACCACTAACCAGGGGCGCACCCAGGGTGGGCCATGGGGACCATTTCTTTCCTTGTAAGAAATCAGAATACACTAACAGTCGGTTATAAAAAAAGATTATTATAGGGTCTAGCGATCTGCCGCGTCATGTGCCCGCGTGTACTACACCTACCTTGATTTGGTGGCACTTATGCTTCACGTAATGCCTTGGACAAGCATCTAACACTACCAAAACTATTGTTTGAATAGCAAAAATAAGAAATAAGGCCTGAAAAGAGAATCAGCTGATGGCGGAAAAAATATACCATCCAGAGGCGAGCGATAAATCAGGCGGGTTTACTATATCTTTACTATAGACTGGCTAGCGAGAAAAAAATCTGGCCCCGCCCTGGAAAAAAATCTTGGGTGCGCCCCTGCCACAAACTAAACACACGATAGGCTCCCTTGCATTCCTACGATGTGTTTTTCTGCCTCCCTGTCACTCGCGTCCGTGAGGTGAATATGAAACACAAGAACAAGGCCGCTGCCACACAGGACCTCCTCCAGGAAAGTACATGCTGGTTCCTGGGATTTGTACTGTAGCTACTTGAAATGTATGTAAGTCTCACATAAACTGAATAATGTACATAGCATTGAATAAATATGCTTTATACAGTACAGCTATACCATGATATTACTCAACAGTATGTCACCAGCCTGTAGTGTGTAGTTCCATGCATGGTTCCTGCTATCACCATCACCACCATCACCACTTCGATCATTGCCTCTGAGACGTGTGACGCTGCTCGAATATATATATGTGAACAGCATGATTTATATTTATCATAGACAGCTTTGTATGTAGCTCTGACAATACATAACATAAGAACATAAGACAATAAGGAAGCTACAAGAGGCCGCGAGACCTACACATGGTAGTTCCTGTTATTAATGTGTACGTAAGTAGGGAAATGGCGGTCCACATCAGCGTCCATATGGAAGTTGTGCGATCGATATACGGCGGCAAATATATACACGAGGCGCCCAATATACTTGCTATTGCGCTCTCGCCCCCCGCGCGGTTGATGAGTGTTCTGATCATCGTTTTATGAGTAATATCCAGGTGTGTTAAGTTTTTATCGCCCATGAGTGGCTTGCAGTCCATCATTTTACAAGGTATGTATGATGTGCCGCAGCTGGATCTCCGCGTGTTTTGCTGCGGCACCACCCCAGGCACCCGCGATGTCCCCAACGGGCCGGGCGGGGCGATGATGTCTTTACCTCACCTTCTGCAAACTTTCACAGCCTCACTCCGCCCCCCGAGAATGTTTATTACATCCGTATAGTTAAGGTTTATTTATGCTCTATCAAACATCGTCTTCGTATCGATCTTGTCAGTGAGTGTTGGGTTGGCGTGCGATGGGGTGTTGGCGGGTTCATTCTAATGGCACTCAAATGACCAAACACTGACCAGCGAGGTCTCAAGGTGGCACGTCCATGCATTGTATCCTCATCTATGGACTGAGACCAACTTTCCACTTCATCCAATCACAAAGAAGAAGAAGAAGAATGATAATAACAATGATATGTAACGTATACAGTGCACACTACAAAGCAGTGCATTTTTTAAGCAAATATTACTGGGCGGACTTACTTCTTTGGATAGCCAGAAAGGTAAAGGCCTACCTGTTAAAATATAGTTTTATGGATACATCAACTTCACCCTTTTGTATGTTGTGTATAAGTAAAGATCTATGCAGTAATAAGAGTGCACTTCTGGATCTAACACTAAGATAAGATGAACCATTGTATCCAGGAATGATTTTATGAACAAATAAATATCTTGTCGCCCAGTAGCTTAAAATTGTTCTTACTGGGCGACAGTTTTCCATCACTGGGAGACATTTTGGTCACCCAGTTGTGATGTTAAAAAATGCACTGCTACAAAGTTGTGCTGCTATCATAGTAAGCGTGTGACGGCCCTGAGCGAGCGTCTAGCAGTGAAGCATAACATTGTCACCCACTGCACCGCATCGCAGACCCTCGGTGAGGCGCCGCGAGGGCTAGGTCTGAGGTGCAAAGAACAACAGAAATGCTTGAGTGACAACTTGCCACACGAGGCACTGGAGTCCCCACTGTTGCCTGCAGGACCCGGGACGGGCGCGAGGGCGGGTGCGGTGGCGAGAAGTCCTTTGAGCGGCCCGGGGACCTGCGGCCGAGGTGCGAGGCCGCTACCATATGGTGAAGCACACACGGCCGGCGGGAGGCTGGCACACACCACAACGCACTGCCCACGTCGCCACTACTAACCCACACTGCTCCTGACGCCCCTGCAGCTGTGGCGTGCTCGGGGGCGGCTCGCGACACACACTTCCTGAGGGAGGGCGTTGCAGCAGACAGCGGTGGGGCGGCGCTCCCCTCCTTCACTGAAGACTGGCTCAGACCGGAGCGTCGAGTGAGCCGAGGGGTGGAAAGGCCGCGCCGGGGTGAGGGGGGGAAGGGGTTCTCTTCCCCTGGTTCCCCCGATTGGCTGTTTCAGAGAGCGAGTAAGAGAGACATGGAGGTGTGTGTGTGTTTGTGTGTGTGTGCGTGCGAGCCTGGCAACGCAGCACACGGGGGGCAAGAGCTGTGGGTGTGATAAAGACACCGCTGTGTGGGCGGCGCCCGCCCACACAGGGCGTCACATCGATCAGCGCACCCAGAGAGAGAGAGAGAGAGAGAGAGAGAGAGAGAGAGAGAGAGAGAGAGAATCACCTGTTGCTTTCCATTCCCCCTTCCAGCCTTGCTCCCCGCCCTCTCTCCCCGCCTCAAGGGTTGGTCCGAGGGGCGACAAGCGGCACGTCATGCCCGTATAGCTAGTCCACGTAGCCACACAGGCGTGCCGGGCAGGTGTTATGGCGCCATCACGTGTGTGTGTGTTTACAGGTGCACATTCCTATTCAGGGTAGGAAGGTGAAAGGAAACGCATTAATGTATGAGTCACTCCCCTGGCCTGGCCCTCCCTAGGCTTACCCCCCCCCCACAGGTACTCATCCCCCCCCCACAGGTACTCATCCCCGCCCCCCACAGGTACTCATCCCCCCCCACAGGTACTCATCCCCGCCCCCACAGGTACTCATCCCCCCCCCCACAGGTACTCATCCCCGCCCCCCACAGGTACTCATCCCCGCCCCCCACAGGTACTCATCCCCCCCCACAGGTAGTACTCATCCGCCCCCACAGGTACTCATCCCCGCCCCGCCCCCGTCACCCTCACACCCGCCTCAGTGTGGGTTATGTAATATCAAAGGTGGGCATCGCAATTTTTTTTCCAATTCCGCAATTCCGACCTGCACCAGTCCGCAATCGCAATTCCGCAATTTTTTTCAGATAGGCCTTTTCGCAATCGCAATTCCGCAATTCTGCAAACTAATTTTGACACCTACAATTAAAACAAAACATCTACAATTAAAACAAGAAATGTCTCTAGACTCTTAAACATTTCTAGACTCTTAAACATTTCTAGACTCTTAAACACCTACAATTAAAACAAAAAATGTCTGTAGACTCTTTATTAGTGTTTAATACTTGTGTATTCCTATTCTGTTTCTGTCTCTACTTGTTACTTGTCCTTCACAATTAAGTCTTTGTCTCTTTTAGTGGTTTTCTTTACTTTTACACTTCACAGTCTACTGGCTAGTAATCACTAATCTTCCTCCTCCTCCCCCGCACTTTGAAGGTGGTCACCGTCACAATTATTGCGATTGCGTTTCAACATTTTGGCGGTCCGCAACCCGCAATTCCGCAATTTTTTCAGGCATCAGCAATTGCGTAATTCCGCAACCGAATTACCCATTCCGCAAGTTGCGAATTGCGGAATTGCGGACTAAAATTGCGGAATGCTCACCTTTGTGTAATATGGATAACATATAATGACAGGGTTGGCAATTGGCCTCCCGAGGCATCTCCGGGACCTCCCAGCACGCCCCATGCCTCCCACGCGCCGTCATGACAGGGTTGTGTGCGTGCTTGTTTATTAAGTGTTTAGTAACGCGTGTATAAGGCATCCCAGCGGCTGTGCCCATCACGCCTGGCTGGCCTGGCCCATGGGGGAGGGGACCCAAGGATGCGGGACGCATATTCCTGTTTCCTGGAGCAGTATATGTGGCGTTTACTCTTGAACACGTCAGGTTATAGGTTACGTTAAGTTACGGATAGGTTCTCCATTGCACACTCCTTGTAATTTTGTGTGGGAATCACAATGAGGGTATTTTCGAGAAAATCCAATGGTTAGTTTCGGAGCTACAGTCAAGCGTCTTCACTCGGAAACCACCTACATAGAGAACGGGACTATGCGTGCGGGGAGGGAAGCAGGGCCTACCGCTCCCCATCGGCCCCCAAATAGGGAGGGGGAACAGGGGACCCGCGCTGGTTCATGTTCGCGTGTATTTTTTGTACAGTTTGGAAATCATTAGAACAGTCTTACGCGTATTTCCTCTCGACCACAGCTTGCCCGCTGCCGCATGACAGCAGTGGCGGACTGGCCCAACAGAAAATCGGGAAGTTTCCCGGCGGGGAGAGGGTCCCGGCAGGGCCTATTTTTTGGGAGCCCCGATGGCCCATACGGCCCTAAAGTTATGTGGTCGGTTCGGCTTGTTTGTTAGCAGGATTCCGGAAAAAAGTTACGGACGGAGATACATAAAACTTTTGCCAGAAGTGGAGCTGAGGTTGTGTTGGAGAAAGATTGACAGAATGAAGAGCTTTATTGTAAGCGGTAAAAAAAAATCACATATTCTTTTAAATCTATATTTATTTTTGTATTTACTGTATTATATAACAGGTGGAATATTGTTCAGCCTTGGCGGAAGTGTGCGGTCTCGGCCTGCTCTTGTTGAAATAGTGTACTATATATATATATAACTCTAGTCCAGAGGAATGTATCTGTGTCTTGCTATGCATTATTATAGCGGCCCTACAGGACGTGTATATATATATATATATATATATATATATATATATATATATATATATATATATATATATATATATATATATATATATATATATATATATATATATATATATATATATATCTTGCTTCTGTCACGTCAAGGAAGGAAAGATCAGGGAATAAGGAGAGAGAGAGAGAGAGAGAGAGAAAAGAGAGAGAGAGAGAGGAGAGAGAGAGAGAGAGAGAGAGAGAGAGAGAGAGAGAGAGGAGAGAGAGAGAGAGAGAGAGAGAGAGAGAGAGAGAGAGAGAGAGAGAGAGAGAGAGAGAGAGAGAGAGAGAGAGAGAGAGAGAGAGAGAGAGAGAGAGAGAGAGAGAGAGAGAGAGAGAGAGAGAGAGAGAGAGAGAGAGAGAGGAGAGAGAGAGAGAGAGAGAGAGAGAGAGAGAGAGAGAGAGAGAGAGAGAGAGAGAGAGAGAGAGAGAGAGAGAGAGAGAGAGAGAGAGAGAGTAAAAAACGTTTGTTTTTTGCTGGTTATCCTCGGTCACCTGCACTGATTCCTGCAGGTCTCCTCTACGCTCGGTCTCCCAACACAGCAGCGACAGGAAGTCTTGAAGCTCATCACTTGAGTGACGGTTCAGCAGATCGTCTTCCTGCCGCTGTACTTGGTGCAGCAGCTACGCTAGGCAGACAGGGGCCTTCCACGCCTGCCTTCTCTTATTGCTGCATGGGTCACCTGCAGGTCTCTCTACGCTCTGCCTCGTATTCCTGCACTAGACTTACTAGATGAAACAGTATACTGCAGTCTGTTCATGCGTGCGGCGAGGACAGTGAGATCTTGGAAAGTTTTACATACCTTGGTAGCGCAGTCCATAATGACGGCGGGTCATGTCAAGAAGTCTTACGGCGGATTGGCATAGCCCACGGTGTTATGGACTCACTCAGCAGGAGTATTTGGCGTTGTCGGTACCTGTGCAGGAGGACAAAGATCCGGATCTTCAAGTCGCTTGTGATCCCTGTCTTACTCTATGGTTGTGAGACATGGACACTAACTAGCGACTTGAAGAGACGAATCGATGGCTTTGGTAATAATTGTCTTCGCAGAATCATGGGATATCGCTGGGATGATTACGTGTCAAATCAGCGATTGCACCGTGAGACTGAATCGAGGCCTATTACCTGCACAGTCCGTCAGCGCCAACTTCGGCTATATGGGCATGTGACACGCTACCCTGAAACCGATCCTTCCCATCGGGTTGTATCTGTAAGAGACAATCCGGCGTGGAGGAGGCCAAGGGGACGCCCACAAGGCTCGTGGCTGGGGCAAGTTGATGTTTCCTGTCGAGAGCTGCTTGGTATGGGAAGGGAGCCTGCATGGGGACTCGCGCGTGGTGACCCCCGGGAGTGGCGTCGTAGGGTGGGCGAGGCGACGCGGCCCTCGGCGTATGCCCCCAATGATTGATTGATCGAAAGATTACAGCACAAAAATTGGCCTATTTTGTTACCACTTTCAGCACATCGAGAACAAAACATGGCCACCACAAACCCCCGCAACAAGGCAGTGCAAGGTCGTGGCCCGGGGCAGACAGGCGGGCAGGGCTACAAGGCTACAACAACAGCTTCTCCCCCTCACGCCCGCCACCCTGTGTTGTCCTGGCAGCAACACACTCTTCTTCCTGGATCACCTGCACTGCCACACCTTACTGACGCATTGTTACCAGTGTATATAGGCGGGAGGTGAGGCTGGTGTTAGGAAGGGTCAGGCTAGCTATGGGGCTGCCGTGTACCGTAGCAGTAGTTCAGTTCAGTTGTGGCTCGGGAGTCTGGCCTTTTTTATCGGCACTCCCTGATGTCTCTTCTTGTTGTCTGGGTCTTTAATAGTTGGTCTGTCTTCTCTTATTCTGTCTATTAATTAATTTCACTTTCTTTCCTCTTCCTTTCCCTGGTCGTCCAAAGTGAGACAAGCAGCGCGTCATGCTAGCTATGGGGCTGCCGTGTACCGTAGCAGCAGCGCGTCCGTGCTAGCTATGGGGCCACCGTGTACCGTAGCAGCAGCGTGTCATGTTAGCTATGGGGCTGCCGTGTACCGTAGCAGCAGCGTGTCATGTTAGCTATGGGGCTGCCGTGTACCGTAGCAGCAGCGCGTCGTTAGCTATGGGGCCGCCGCGTACCGTAGAGTGACGTCATCGCTGTCATATGATTCTCCCAAACACAGCAGACGAAACCTTCAAGAGAGATAGAGGCATGTCGGTGGCAACGGCGCAAGGCAAGCTGATTGCCGTCATTGGCGATGAGGTAGGCCATTATTACCCCCACACACTGTTACTGCAGGTATAGAGGTGTCTGGTGAGTCATTCCTGGGCCGTAATTACCCGGGAGACGAGCACAGTAATGATGGTAGTGGTGGTGGTGGTGGCCTGCTTCCTGAATGCCTGCCATTGGGGGAGGCAAGGCTTCCTGTACCCTTCCCTGGCCCTCTTGGTGCCCTGCCTGCCGCCCACCACCACGCCCGCACGCCCACAGGTGGCAGCCTGCGGGTTGTGGCGTGGTGGCAACACTTCCGCCTCGCCCCGCCCCAAGGTCACCCCGCACAGCCAGCCACACGGCCTCGCTGTGTGGCAAGGGTTGGCCTGCCCTGATGGCTACCCACACACACTCAGCCAGGCTTCCCAGGCCAGGGTACAGCCGGGGATTGTGTGCTGTGGCAAGGCAAGGCCCCTCCCTCCCTCACTCCCTCCCAGCAATGACACAGCCACTCCCCATAAAAGCTTATTATATTGGTCATACATGGGTATTATTGCGGCTGAAGTCATCCTCGAGCCTGACAATTCTAGCCTGTCTCATGGTGTAGATCTCATCATTCTGAGTCTTTTGAACCCCATTTCCCGTGGCGCAATTCGAAAAACTAATTTCAAGGTAAATCTTAAGAACAAAGGCTCCAACCCTTATCTTCTTCTCTTCTTCTTCTTATAGCCAACAAGCTTGGGGACGTGGTGGGAAACCAGGGTTTTTTGGTGGGGGAGCCCACACATAAGGGAAATATGGCCCCCCACAAAAAAATAAAAATTTATTCTAAAGATAACAAAACTCTACAGACCTAACCTAGCACCCCTCCTCGAGCCCCTCGTGCTGTGCACTAACCTGATCTACTCTAACCTTACATGGGGGGGCTCTGCCCCCCCTCTACCCCCACGTGCTGTGCACTAACCTAACCTAGCGGATGGGGGCGCACTTCTCCAAACTTGGGAAAAAAATCCTAAGAGTAGACCAATTCTCAAACTCGTCGTCCATTGCGCATTGCGCTGGACTTAGTTTTTCTCAAGAACCTGAAATTTAATATCTGCCATGTAGGCAAAGTAAGGATCGCCACTCATTAATATCTAAACAGATGTGTTAAGGACAGTAAGTATAACACGCAGAGCCAACCTTTGGGTCAGCTTGGCGTGGAGCCCTTGTTAAGATTTTCCAATTTCAATACATGTACTACCGAAATTGTACAGTTATTTCAGCCAGAAACGGTGGTTAAGTTAAATCAGATCAGGTTAGGTTAGGTTAGAGGTGGGTTTGGTTTAGTAACAGATGACATCAAGAAAAAAAGAAAAGTACCACTACTATTGCAGTGAGAAGCGGAGCAAGGTTTGTACATATTACAAATTTTAGCATCACTACAAGGCACAACATATTAAAATTTTTAGCATCACTACAGACTTGTATGTGCCACTAAAGAGGCATGCACAGTAGTTTATATTATGTACCTGTCTTAAGTGGCACACACAAGACTGTAGTGATGCTAAAATACGTAAAATTCGCCGGGCAACATTAGTGCCGTGGTGACTATAGTTTTATTGACGGTGATGACGATGATGGTTTCCCTGACGCTGTGTTGCGGTCTTGCAGGACACGTGTGTGGGCTTCCTGCTGGGCGGCATCGGGGAAGTCAACAAGAAGAGGGAACCCAACTTCATGGTGGTGGACAAAAGTAAGTCTTGTGGGGAATCTGAACTCACATATTTCCCAATGCTGTGTCTGCTCTTTCCTTCTTTCTGTTTCATGTCAGTTTTACCCATAATATTTTGAGGTTAGATGGCCGATGATACGCTTCCAACAATCTCTATCCATTGCCTCAACTTCTTCAATGGCCAATGCTGCCAGATCCTCTTCAACACACTGCCTCCATGTCTTCCTTGGCCTGCCCGGTGGACGGCGACCTGGCATTTCCACTCTAACAGCTCTCCCCAATGCCTCACCACCTTCTCTGCTCTTCACGTGCCCAAACCACCTCCATCGCCTTACTCTCACCTGGCACTTCCACTCTAACAGCTCTCCCCAATGCCTCACCCCCTTCTCTCCTCTTCACGTGCCCAAACCACCTCAATCGCCTTACTCTCACCTGGCACTTCCACTCAACAGCTCTCCTCAATCCTCACCACCTTCTCTCCTCTTCACGTGCCCAAACCACCTCCATCGCCTTACTCTCACCTGTACTCACTCTTAATCCACATTCTGCCACCTCTTCACTGGACCACATCTCTCCATGTGATCCCAGTCTATATCTCAACATTCTCCCATCACACCCAACCAACACAGCCTCCAACTTCTTCGTCTTGCTGTGATTCTCAACTTAGGTATTTCCCATTGCTATATATGCTCCTCCCAAGCATATAAAGTCATGTGCAATACTCTCATTAGCAAGACTTCAAGGTTTGGTGTGACTTCTTCCAGACACAAGCGTTCAGGAAATTGAGGATTGCTACAAGAAGTTCATGAAGAGAGATGACATTGACATCATCCTCATCAATCAAAATGTAAGTACTACCTGGTTGGCCCTGTGTGTGCGTGTGTGTGTGTGTGTGTGTGTGTGTCGTGTGTGTGTGTGTGTCTCAGTGCATTAGAGGCTTCCCTTCATTCCCCCGATTTCTTTCTCTTACTTGCATCTTCCTTTCATCTTCCCTTCTTTCGTCCCTTCAATCCTTTCTCTGATTGTGTTCTTCACATTTCTTCCTCCTTCATCTCCTCCTTCTTCTCTTCCTTCTGCTTCCTTCTTCCCTTCACTTCCTTCCTTCCTTCCTTCCTTCCTTCCTCGTCTCCTTCCTTCTGTCTCCTTCCCTGTCTCCTTCCTTCCTTCCTTCCTTCCTTCCTTCCTCCTTCCTTCCTTCCTTCCTCCTTCCTTCTGTCTCCTTCCTTCCCTCCTTCCTTCCTTCCTTCCTTCCTTCCTTCCTTCCTCTTCCTTCCCTTCCTTCCTTCCTTCCTTCCTTCCTTCCTTCCTTCCTTCCTTCCTTCCTTCCTTCCTTCCTTCCTTCCTTCCTTCCTTCCTTCCTTCTGTCTCCTTCCTTCAATCCTCTCTCTCTCCCCCCACAGATCGCAGAGCAGATTCGCCACGTGATTGACAGTGACAATGACAACCCCCTTCCCGCCGTGCTTGAGATTCCCTCCAAGGACCATCCCTACGACCCCGCCAAGGACTCCGTGCTGCGTCGGGCCAAGGTGGGTCACGGCACACAGTTCGCAGACGTATTATACCATTTCGTGTTTACCCCTTGAGGCCCAGAACGTAATTTCCATTGTAATTTGTGTACCATTAGACGATTTTTAGTGAATATAAGCAGTAATTTATAGATATGACCTGTTTAGTATCCTTGTCGACTAACTAATTTGGTATATTTAGTGACTTTTCGTAATTGTATGGCTAACAATAGATAATTTTAGATCTGGGCGTGAAGGGGTTAACTGTAATATTCATTTGGTGTCTTGTTTTGAATTTTGTGCAGGAATCTAGTTCAATGCAAAAGGAATTAGATGTGTAACTACAGTTTTTTTTTTTTAGCAGCGATAGATCGTTTTTTCTTTCAATTTTAATCCATTTTAACTGAGATAGGAGAATTTTGAGATAAGCTTACAGGCACTACCTTTTTTTTTGGGGGGGGGTCGAAATTTCCTAGCTATATATACACTTAGAATGTTTTTTTTTTTTTTTTTTTTTTTTTTTTTTTTTTTTTTTTAGGGGTCGAAATTTCCTAGCTATATATACACCTAGAATTTTTTTTTTTTTTTTTTTTTTTTTTTTTTTTAGGGGTCGAAATTTCCTAGCTATATATATATACACCTAGATTTTTTTTTTATTATTATTTTTTTTTATACATATCCCCCCATTATTCGGATCCTTGCATTACTCGGACCACTCCTTGGCCCAATTAGTCCTAACATGAGAGGTTTTACTGTACTAACGAGTTTATTTTTCCGTGCAGGGTTTGTTCAGCGCCGACGACATGCGTTGAGGCGAGCCAGTGGACGGCGTGGGAGGGAGGGAGGGAGGGAGTGGCTTGCCCCGCCCCTCCCCAGCCAACATTCCCGAGTGACTGTTGTGTGTAGTGGTGAAGGCAGCGAGGGATTAGCGGGGGTGTAGTGAGTGGCAACTGTTTGAGTCCTGTGGTCGTAAATCTACCGAGAGATTAGTAGCTCTTCAATCCACGTAGATCCTGTTTAATGCAGGTCGCTTTACGGATGTTCGGCATTATGAATCTGTCTTTTCGTACTAAAATTCACTTGTCGCACGGAACATTTTGAAGTTACGCACAAAATTGTTAAAAAAATGTGTAAGAAATCAAGTTTACGGATGTTCGGAATTATGAATCTGTCTTTTTCGTACTAAAATTCACGTAACGCACGGAACATTTTGAAGTTACGCACAAAATTGTTAAAAGAATGTGTAAGAAATCAAGTTTACGAAAATTCTGAGTTATGAATCTGTCTTTTTCGTACTAAAATTCGCCTAACGCACGGAAAATTTGCAGTTACGGACAAAAAAATTCCAAATTTGTAAGTAATCAATGGGAGAATCAATGGCAAAACATAGGGAACATTGGAAAAGATCATAGAAGGAACATAGAGACATAGAAATAGATAACATAGAAATCAACGAGAACATAGGATTCGTTTGATGCATTCCTCACCTAAAGCAAAATTTTCCCGCACCGTAAATTATGCGTCAAATGGGATCTACGTGTTTCATAAGGGAATGTAAGTCTGTTTGCTGGATCCAATGTTACTTATGGTGTTTCTAGTAGAGATATAACCTTGTACTAAATTCTTATATTGTTAGTCAGTCTCTAGCTATTGTTAGTGCATTATTGACGGTGTTTCTAGTAGAGATATGACCTTGTACTAAATTCTTATATTGTTAGTCAGTCTCTAGCTATTGTTAGTGCATTATTGACGGTGTTTCTAGTAGAGATATGACCTTGTGCTAAATTCTTATATTGTTAGTCAGTCTCTAGCTATTGTTAGTGCATTATTGACGGTGTTTCTAGTAGAGATATGACCTTGTACTAAATTCTTATATTGTTAGTCAGTCTCTAGCTATTGTTAGTGCATTATTGATATCTTGATGATGGTTTCTGATGTGTATTATCTGGGTTGGATTGGTCAGCACAGTGACTTGCATTCCCTTGAGTCTCCGAGCTCAAAGCAACGTGTAAATATTTCAGATGATTTATTTGATTTTTCTTACGCAGAGATTATTAGACAGGACAAATATTTTCACCTTTTTAGCAACACAATAAAGGAATTATTTTGCTCCGTGAGAAGATATAAAAACATAAAATACAGTTGAGATGAAATATTAATGTCAGATCAAATTAATTACTGTAAAGCCCAATGGCTATTAGATACTACTGCCTTGCATATTTGTCTTTATAGCTGTTGTAGGAAACAGAGGAAGTCTCTGCTCTCCTTTGGATCAATCGCTGTTATGCTTTATTAGGGGATTCATGTTAGTCAGGTGGTGGGTTAGACTGTTTTCTTCTTATATTCTTAAAATTCTTATTCTCTCCTCTTGAACTGTTTTGTGAGGCCTGAACAGTACTCACAATCACCCACGTTGTAATTTAACCTGTGTGTAAATGACTTGTTAAATATGTATCCAAGGTTGTGCAGGCTGTAAAAATATTGCTTATTCCTCATTTTCTAGTTTTTCTATTTTTTTACATCATAAACCCTGTCCAGACGAGCGGGCAGCGGGCATATTCTACCGGACATGCCCGTAAATGTTGTCCACACGGCCAAATTGATGAATTGGCGGGCGTGCCCGACGCTGCCAGTAGGTTGTGGCGTGCGGTGATAAACATGGCAGCCAGAATTACTGAGAGGAAGAAAGTATTGTGTAGACATGGCAAGTTCCTGATGTGAACAGTGTTACAACGACGTGGGATGTGGGAGGCAAGCCTGCCATGGGTACACAATGTTAACTTAGTCTGGCAGCGTCGTAGCTCCTCAAGCCACCGGGCACCGCACGGTGATTTCGCTCAACGGGGGCTCGGGCAGTTTGATGGTTAGCCCGTTAAATGTGCCCGATAACGGGCATGCCCGCCGGTCAGGCCCGCTCACCTGGACAGGCCTTAAGGGACTGACGCAAGGTGTTTTTTTCTTTCTCTAAATGGGGACTCAAAGGTTTGGATTTTTGTTATATTCGTACTGACTTGATTTTGGGTGAGGCAGTGTAAGTGTGTGAGGTGCATGTAGTGTTGTGTGAGCAGTAAGAGATGTCACCAGAGACCAGGCTGCCACTGCTCTCTTGTGCTACCGGTGTGACGGTACAGAAGATCTGCTGTGCTGGTTGGTCCAGTGCTTGCGCAGAATTTGGTGTTATTAAATTTAACCTAACCTAACCTAATTTACCGAAAAAAATAACCTAAAATACCACCCTAGAGCGTGATATTTGGTCCGAGTAACAGCCCGCGTCGTCTCTTTGTTTACATCCACTGAGTTCTGCACATGCGCTTTATCAACCGGCACGACGGATCTGCTGTACGGCCACACACTTAGGGGCAGCAGGAGGTCAACATTAAGCTGCAGCGTCCCCTCCGCCTCCCGTCAGTACTTCCCCGGGAGTGTTTCACTGTCCTGGCGGGTGTCTGCCCTCCTACTCCTGCCACTAGTACTGTGAGAAGTGTTGTACAAGATTGTTTTCTCTACGTGTTGGAAAAGATTTACTGTTGATAATTGTATATTACATGTATGCAAAAAACATAAGCAAACTTTTGCTCATACGACATCCTTTGTCTCTTTTTCAAGTGGAGAATTCATGAGGAGTTGTGACACTTGCAAATGGGAAGGAAATGCCTGAAGAATGATTACAAGGTGTGAGATAACAAGTAGTTCCCCAAAGCAAGATATCCTGTAGCTACCATCAGTGTTAGACAAGGAGAGATTAGGATGAAGGTAATGCAATTAACCACAATAATCTAATGGTTTGCACCACAATTATACTCGCCGCACGTTAAGTTGGCAAAAATAGGGCCGCTTCACTCCTTCCTTCCGAGCACACGGGATTGGCCGAGGTGTTGCCTTAGAGCCGAAGAATGCCTTGCTCCAAGTTCCGCCCTAAAGCCCCAACACCCAACACCTCAGCCAATCCCGTGCGTTTGAAAGGGGGGAGCGAGGGCGCCACATTTTTGCCAACTTAACGTGTGGCGAGTTTAAACATCCGCTGTTTGCAAAACCTGAGTAACACTTGCAGGAAAGGTAATGATTCCCCGATGATAAAATCCCTTGTAAGTACCATATGCCGGGTCACTTAAAACCATGACAGGTGTCACTTTAAAAATCCAGCCTGCACCACCACGGGCGAGGGCCAACCACCGCAGCCCTCAAGGAAGGAAGATGATAGCCTACAGGCACTAAAAGCTCCAACATGAAAGAAAAAAAAAAATCCCCCAAAGCCGCAAACAACAAAGGAAGTCACTGTGTATCTACAAACTTAGCATTGAATGTGTAAGTCGGCAGAAACTTTTCTTTACGTAAATATTGTTGAATGTGAAGGCACATTCAGCATGATACATTTTTTCTGCAATATGTACTACAGGTTGAAGTTCCCAAACTCGGCATCCCAAGACTCGGCAACACCCAAAACTCGGCTATGGTTCCGGATTTTCCAAAACCCGGCAGAACACCCAAAACCCGGCGCGTAGTTGCCGGGTCGGCCGCTAGGTGCCACCACACTAGGCCGCTTGGTTTCTCCCGCCGATTTGTTTGTTGTTATTGTTCAGTGGTGTTGTGACTGTAGAGTTGTGTACACTGTTATTTTGTGTACTTCTACAGGTCTGTTATTGGTATTATGGCTCCCAAACGTCCAGGAACACCTACTGGTGCAAGTGAAAAGAAAAGGAAGAACAATGTGTTAACTATTTCTGAGAAAATTGACCTAAAAAATTGACGTTCTAAAAGTCGGAAAATTCTATTACTCGGCTCGGCGCTGGTCCCGAGGTTGCCGAGTTTGGGAACTTCAACCTGTATCTTTCTTCCCTGTGACCCTTCGGAGCATAGCGTGAGTTTGGCGAGAAGTTCAGCCTATCTTCTATTTAAGAACATAAGAAAATAAGGAAGCTACAAGAGGCCGATAGACCTACACGAGGTAGTTCCTGTTACTTAACACTACCTACATCCACCTTTCATCCCCATCCATTTTGCCATGTTCCAGCCTGGCTTCCAGAGTGTTGGCTCATTGCAGCCTTCATCAGCAGCCTTGTTTGTGTGCGGTGGTGGAGGTGAGAATGGCGGCTGCTTGATGTGTGCCTTGGCTGGGCCGGCAGGTTATGGGGTGTGTACTGTGACTGCCTCCTGCATAAGAACATAAGAAAATAAGGAAGCTACAAGAGGCCGTGAGACCTACACGAGGTAGTTCCTTGCACCGCTTCATGATAGGTGGCGACGGCTGCTGCTTGTGTGACGTCATGAACACAGGCACAGGATGATCTTCTCATGCCGGGGAGAACTTGTAGGCCTTGTGCTTGAATGTTTAGCAATGGATTGAGTTCTTTGATGAATAAATCTTCAAGGGTTGAGGGACGGGTAGCTCGGTGGATAGAGTGCTCGAGTTGTGCCTGTTCCACTTCCTTCCCTAATTTGTCCTCCCTTTCCCGACCTCCCTGTCTTGCGGACATTCTCCCGGAATCCCCCTCCTTCTCCCTGGAAAATTTAACCTCCTTCCTCCAACAAATCCACATCCTGCTGTAACATTCCGTTCTTTCCCCTTCTCTCACCGTTTTGCTATTTTTCTATAACCCCTCCCCTTTATATGCTTTGCCATAGTGCCATATGACCTCTGGTGTCTGGCACATTCACCTTTTTGTGGCATTAAATCAATCAATCGGGTTGTGGCAGTGTGGGGGTGACTTCACGCTGCTATCTCCACGGCTGTCTGGTGAGGAAGGTAGCGCACTATTGGCATCCAGGCAGAGCTGTATGGTCTGTTACCTCACTCAGGGGGATTGTTTGTCAAGGCAGGGGAGGCGGCGGCTGTCTGTGTGCATGGTGGGTTGTAAGGAGGGTGGCCATTTCCAAATTTCCAAAAAGGGACCCTTTTTTTAACCATCCAAAATTTTTCAAAACATTTTTACCATACATTTTTTTACCATCCTTTTTTTAAAATCTAAATTCTTTGGTCTACTAATAGTTGAAAGTGGTTTTCCGTTTCGGCATTTCCTTAAGGCGTTAGTGTAAGAACAAGAAAGTCAACCGACCTCCACCGCGGCTTTGGCCAAACTGACAGTTTTATACGTGCTGGTACTGCCAATGTGTCTCATGCACGTAGGATGCGGAGTTACGGACTGTCAACGGCTCCGCGCTAGTGTTGACAACGGCAAATACATCATAAAAATACATTAACCCCTTCACGCCCAGATCCTTTGCTATATAAAAATCATCTGTTAGCTATAAAATTACGAAAACTAACTGAATATACCAAATTAGTTAGTGGACAAGGATACTAAGCAGGTCATATCTATAAATTATTGCTTATATTCACTAAAAATCGTATAATGGTACACAAATTACAATGGAAATTACGTTCTGGGTCTCAAGGGGTCAATGGTGATTGTAGCACGCTTGCTGTTTTTATACATGCAAAGTAATTCACGGGAATCTGTTTAGCCCGGCTCTAAGAAAATAGGAGGACAAATTAATGTCTGGCTTGAGGTGGCGCCGGACGGAGGACAGAGTGCTGAAAAGCCGGACTGTTCGGCGAAAAACCGGACGTCTGGCTACCCTAGTTTCAAGGCTGTTTTTAATTCTGTTTTGAGTGTAGCTGCGCATGCTTTGGTGTTGTGGTTCTTGGGGCACCGGTGTGAGTGTGACTAGTGAGGCGGCAGGCAATTATCTGACATATCCCCAGAACTCTGATTTTGACCGGCAAATCCGATATCCGGGAAATGGAGGTCCGGGAAAACGAGGGTTGTGTGTACCTTCGACGGCGAGTGCATCGGAGGACACGGGGGCGGCATGAGCCTCTAATCACACGTAAATGTAAAGATAAAGGCATACGCTATGCTGCGTGTGGCCTCGATGCTCATCTCCGTTGTATTAGCCTTTGAGCCTGTGGTGGGTGACGACCCTTTACCCCGAGACACAGGGCTAGTGTGACACCCAGATTGCCACAGTAGCCTTCCCCAGGTACTCATTTATCAGCCAACCCAGAAAGGAAAGATGAACAGCTGGATGGGCTGGCCGCAGACTTGCCCTAGCCCGGATTTGAACCAGGTCCCGCAGGTTCGTAGCCAGGCACGCTAGCCACTGCACCATGGAGGCACTTCACAGGCGTCACTATAAAAATCCTGCCTGTGCCACCACGGGCGAGGGCCAACCATCACAGCCCTCAAGGGAACCTCCAGGGTCTACCATCCCAGCCCTCAAGTGAACCTCCAGGGCCAACCATCACAGCCCTCAAGTGAATGAACCTCCAGGGCCTACCATCACAGCCCTCAAGTGAATGAACCTCCAGGGCCTACCATCACAGCCCTAAAGTGAACCTCCAGGGCCTACCATCACAGCCCTCAAGGAACCTCCAGGGCCTACCATCACAGACAGCCCTAGAGGTCACTGCCTACAGGCGTTATAGGGCTAAAAAATAATAATAAATAAATAAATACACATCATAGATAGAAAAGAGAACATTGAAGTAGACAAAACAAGATTGAGAATATAAAATAGGAGTTTGGATGGAACGTGACAGACAACAGAAAACTGAATGAAAGGAAATTGACGACGACAAAGTTTTCTGATGTAAATCAATACTGTACCTTACCTTACACTGGATCCTGGCAGCCTGTCAGGATTTGTCTGGGCCTGTTCCTGTACACCTGGTGGTCCTGCAGATGTGTGAGTTAGGTCTGGAAGGTAAAGAATAGACACACATGACCCTCACATCACCACCACTCTGAAGGCCACCGTTGTAGGATATGTTATGCAGAGTCAATAGGGAGTTTTAAAAGGAGGCTGGATAGTGTTATGGATGGGGATGAAAGGTGGATGTAGGTAGTGTTAAGTAACTGGAACTACCATGTGTAGGTCTCCCAGCCTCTTGTAGCTTCCTTATTTTCTTATGTTCTTATGTCTACGCTACTATTCAAAGTTATGCATTCTATATAGCTACAGGGAGAAAAATTATTAAATTGCACAAAGCCTTTTTCTTTTATGCTCAAATTTTGTAATCCCCTCGACAGTGGTGACCAGGAACATATTTATGAGTGTCTAAGCAACTAATCGAGTGGCTTCCTTAGTCTCTTAGCCGACTCCAAGAGCAAGTTAGTTTCCATATATTCTAGAAAATGCTATTCATAAGAACATAAGAAAATAAAGAAGCTACAAGAGGCCGTGAGACCTACACGTGGTAGTTCCTGTTACTTAACACTACCTACATCCACCTTTCATCCCCATCCATGAAATTATATGTGGTTTTATATTCTATTCTATGTAGTTCCATGTAGTATTCCTCAAGGGTTATGTAGGAGCCTTAATTCACATGGCTGCAGTTACACTTTGAGCATACGGAACCAGTGGAAGGGGAACACATTTCATGCCACGGACTCCTCTGACACTGTTCCACTATTGTTCCAAAAAGCATAGATTTAAAAAGGTAATAGGGAAAAACTGGTTCATAAATAGGGTGGTGAAGGATTGGAATGGACTCAGTAGATAGGTAGTTAGTGCGGAGTCAATAGGGAGTTTTAAAAGGAGGCTGGACAAGTTCATGGCTGGGGATGAAAGGTGGATGTAGGTATAGTGCAGAGTTCGGCAACCAAGAATTTGAGAAGAGCCAGTTTCTTCATACTTGGCACAAAAGCCGTGCTGATGGAGCCGCAGTGTACATTATTAATGGAAATTATGAACAAGTACAAGTTAATAAGTACAAGAATTCATCCAAATATTTTCCTAGGACCTCGGTCACACACACTATTGTACTGCGGCATCTACGCCAGTATTTTATCTTTTTCTTTTTTTACGATAATTTGGACATTTTTAAGTAGGTGGCAGGAGCCACACAGGCCTCTTGAAAGAGCCGCATGTGGCTCCGGAGCCGCAGGTTGCCGACCGCTGGCTTAGGCATTATTTCTGCCAGTCATACAAGGATTAAGGCAGGCCAAGGAAGACATGGAGGCAGTGTATTGAAGAGGATCTGGCAGCATTGGCCATTGAAGAAATTTGAGGCAACGGATAGAGATGTTGGAAGCGTATCATCGGCCGTCTAACCTCATAAGATATTATGGGAAAAACTGACGGTAAGCAGAAAGAAGAAGTCATGCAATAATTTACCGAAGCTTTGAAAAAAACTTGAAAAGGATTTGTTGATGGATTTCAGAAATTTCTACGCTATGAGTACTGATATAAATGATAAATCACCTATTCCTTCACGGCCTCACACGGCCTCACGCAGCTGACGGAGAAAATAAGTTCCAGGGTAGAACAAGAAGTAACGGATTCAAGCTGGAAAAGGGTAGATTTAAAAAGGAAATAGGGAAAAACTGGTTCACAAATAGTGGTAAATGATTGGAATGGACTCAGTAGACAGGTAGTTAGTGGGGAGTCAATAGGGAGCTTTAAAAGGAGGCTAGACAGTGTAATGGATGGGGATGAAAGGTGGATGTAGGTAGTGTTAAGTAACAGGAACTACCACGTGTAGGTCTCACGGCCTCTTGTAGCTTCCTTATGTTCTTATATATATACACGCCACACATGTTATATGTTCCACAATTGGATAGTTAAAGATGGTGACATGAATTCCCTTTATGTCCAATAACAAATTATTTACACAGACACTGAGGTTACATAAATGTACATTATCTTACATGACTTTCAAGCGCTACATCATGACACAACACATCCTTGGGGCACAGGCAATCAAGGCGTATGAAGAGATATGACGGTAGGATTCCTGCTTGACACCGAATTCACTTTGGTGGACGAAACTATTTTTTTCTGGTGAGTTTTGACGTGTTTTGAATTAATCTGCTAACCGTTTCTGTCGCAAATCACTATTTAATTAAAAAAAAAAATTATTATATTCTTTTTTAGGTTAGAATTTAAGTTAGGTAAAGGTTAGGTTAAGTTCAATTTGTTTTTCATATTTTTTGTCGGAATCACTTAAAAAAAAATAAAAAAGTTATTTGCGACAGAAATGGTGAGCAGATTCATTCATCACACATCAAAGCTCACCAGAAAAAAATAGCTTCGTCCACCCAAGTGAATTCGGTGTCAACCTGGAAATTTACCGAAATGACGACACATTCCAACTCGCATGGCAAATCACTGATGCAACTTTTTACTGCACTGAACATATGCCACATGGATATCAACGTCCTGCACATCAGTAGAGGTCTAAAGGACACATTGGAGATACAGTGTTTGCACCATACACACCCTTCAGACAAGGAATGTTAACTCCTTGAAGCCCATAACATAATTTCCATTGTAATTTGGGTACCATTAGACGACTTTTAGTGAATATAAGGAATATTTTAAAGATATGACCTGTTTAGTATCCTTGTCGACTAACTAATTGGGTATATTCAGTTACTTTTCGTAATTTTATGGCTCAACAACAGACAATGTTTTATAGCAGGGAAATTTTTTGGCGTGAAGGGGTTGGTGTAGTTATTATATTGGAATGCATTATCATATCACGGCAATAATCGTGGTGCTATAAAACCGTACCACCAACAAAGCGTGTGCACGTATAGGAGGCAAAACAAACATCAAACAGTTGTCAGCTGCCAATATATCAAAGGTTTTATCAAGGGTAGACTTCTTATTGTCAAGAATATGGACGCCTCTAAAGTTTGCTTCATTATAGGAAAGAAATACATTGCAAAGAAAAATATACAGTAAAACCTTTCATATTCGGACTAATTGGGCCAAGGAGTCGGTCCGAGTAATGCAAGGATCCGAATAATGGGGGGATTATATATGGGGGGATATGTATAAAAAAAAAATAAAAAAAAAAATCTAGGTGTAGTATAGCTAGGAAATGTTGACCCCTAAAAAAAAAAAAAAAAAAAAAAAAAAAAAAAAAAAAAAAAAATCTAGGTTTATATATATAAGCTAGGAATTTTCGACCCCTAAAAAAAAAAAAAAAAAAAAAAAAAAAAAAAGTGAGGTCCGAATAAGTCAAAGTCCGAATAATGAGGGTCCGAATACGAGAGGTTTTACTGTATATATAATCCTTGCCAATAAACCAGTGTAATGTAAATATACGACGCCCCTACGGTTTCTTTCATTACGTATATGAACGAAATACATCGCAAGGAAGAATTCAATCTGTAAAAAAGCTTACTGAGTGTTCTGGAATGAAGAAAAAACAGCAACCACAAGTAAGTCGATCCAATGATTTCATGGTGAGAATAAAGACAAATAGTTAATCCTTGCCTTAATATACCAGAGTAAATATACAATGCAACTGTATATCAATGCATTAAGACTTAAAGGAAAGATATTGTTATGATTTGATGATGTTAATGTCAAAGTAATCCCAGTTCTTCTTGATGTTCTTTGGCTGACTTAAAAGACAAGAACATAAGAACATAAGAGCATAAGGAAGCTACAAGAGGCCGTGAGATAAGAACATAAGGAAGCTACAAGAGGCTGTGAGATAAGAACATAAGAACATAAGGAAGCTACAAGAGGCCGTGAGATAAGAACATAAGGAAGCTACAAGAGGCTGTGAGATAAGAACATAAGAACATAAGGAAGCTACAAGAGGCCGTGAGATAAGAACATAGAACATAAGGAAGCTACAAGAGGCTGTGAGATAAGAACATAAGAACATAAGGAAGCTACAAGAGGCTGTGAGATAAGAACATAAGAACATAAGGAAGCTACAAGAGGCTGTGAGATAAGAACATAAGAACATAAGGAAGCTACAAGAGGCCGTGAGATAAGAACATAAGAACATAAGGAAGCTACAAGAGGCCCTACCAGGTACCATCAGCATATCCTCCTCAGTAAAGACAACAAACATGAGATGAACCAAAAATTATGAACAATACCAAAATTATGAAATGGCAGTCTTTAGTTGCAGTGAGCCTTGATAATCATTTGACTTATGGTAACATACATGTACATAAATAAATACAACTCAATAAGTGCAGCGCAGTGCCCTGTTAACGCCAACACTGAGTGGAGTACTGGGGTCTAGCCTGAAGCTCAACTGAAGACATTTTATCAAGCCACCGTCACAAGAGTGCATTGCAGACGGCATGAAATCCCCTCAAGTTACACACTAAGGGATGTGTTTCCTTCTGCTTTTAACCCCTTGAGGCCCTAAACGTAATTTCCACTGTAATTTGACTACCATAAGACAATTTTTAGTGATATATGCAATATTTTATAGATATGACCTGTTTAGTATCCTTGTCCACTAACTAATTTAGTATATTCTGTCACTTTTCGTAATTTTATGTTTAACAAATTTTTTTTTTATATAGCAAAGGAAAGATCTGGGCATGAAGGGGTTAAGACATCTGGCCATCTCCCAAGCATGTTCGGTGGATCCCATGTAGAAACAGGCAGGTATTTCTTTTAGCCAACACAAAAACCTGTATTGTCTCCTCAGATGACACCCTTTGCTATAGCTAAAGCGCTTTCTTTAGTTAGTATTGGCAGCAGGATTGCAACCCATCCCTCAGCCTGTCACCTGAACCCATCCTGTCACTTGCAACACATTTAACCCCTTGAGACCCAGAACATAATTTCCATTGTAATTTGGGTACCATTAGACAATTTTAGTGAATACAAGCAATATTTTATAGACATGACCTGTTTTGTATCCTTGTCGACTAACTAATTTAGTACATATATTCAGTTACTTTTTGTAATTTTATGGCTTGACAACATAAGATATTTCCTAGGAGAGGAAAGGTCTGGGCGCGAAGGGGTTTAACGATGACTTGAACATACCATTATTTCCTCCCTCCCCAGTGCTGGCAGGGACTCTTAAAAGCATACAGACTGGAAGCCAAACTAAACACATCAGAGTGTACCTTATAGCAATACACAGACACATGACAAATTGGTCATTCATCTTTTTAAGTGACATACACACACATATATAGCTAGTGTTTGGTGGATCATGGAGCACAGTGATCGGTGCAGCACAGTGTACCGGGTGAAGGGAATGACTACTAGGAGTCACTAGGAGCCTGCTCATCCCTTGCTCCCTCAAGCCTCAAGCTCCAAGTCTTCACGATCTTGGAGATTGAGGCATGTTTTTGGTAGCGCTAAAGTATACTGTTTTGAAGAGAGACTGCAAGGATATGACCATTTTGACTCCACACCTAAGAGATATGAGGCCATGTAGGGGAAAGCAAAGCATGAAGTGCCTATCGCGTCACTACTGTAGCGGCCCTAAGGGAAATAAGGCATCACAACGCACAACTAAGGAATTATGCACTAAGTTCTGCACTGACTATGGCTCGTACCAAGAGTCACATGGCGGTCGAGCGACGAACGACGAACAACCGACGAAAGGTACCATGAGAGGGATATTTTTTGGTACGAAAAGTAATGACGACGGTCTGCGGGAAGACATGGGGGTACCTGTCTTCCACCGTGACTTACGACCGTCATCGCTGCTCTTCGTTTCAATAAATATCCCTCTCATGGTACCCTTCGTCGGTCGTTCGTCGTTCGGCCGCCATATGACTCTTGGTACGAGCCTATTTGTCTTCTGCGCATCAGCCGCGTGACTCAATGAACATTCTGAACCATGAATTCCTTAAGACTCTCAGCCATCAAGTGAAAAACTACCTTTTTGAAAATTAACAAGACTTCTTTTCCTTAATTTTTAAAGGCTTATCAATCCTCAAAGCCATGAACAAAAAGTAGGGAACAATCTCCTGGTTGTTCGCCATCAGAAAACAGAGAATGTCAGCATTGTCAAGAAGCTTCCAGCCACAAAATGGATATTCGCTGGAATGGAGGAATGCACAGGTGAACAAGACAAGGAAGTGGCCGGGAACACCACACAAGCACACACTGGTGGGCCACGGGAAGAGTCAAACACTCCCTGCATTGCACACCGAGGACAGGGAATACTACAATGCTTGGCGCCGCATGCCACCGTGTCTTCAGGATGATGTTTGTTCTTCATTACAAATAAATGAAAAAGAAAAAAGTCGTGTTGACAATGTTACAGTGCCAAGTGTGTCCTGTCCTTACTCTCTGTTTGGCCTCCATAGGTAGACTTGTTTACATTTATGTTATTGTTTATAGTGTATCTACTTTTTAATATTGTTTATATTTATGTTAGTTGTTGGGTAGAAGAGTTGAGTTCCCGGCCAGTGTGGGCCAGATGGCTTCACACGTCAGGCAAAGGTTGACGACTGTTTCTCTGCATTGCTATCCACCACTCACCATTAAGGCAATACTCATTTTGGTTTTTTGTTTATATATCACTGTTGAAACTCTCTCAAGATGCCATGATGAAGTCAGTCAATAGATATCAGTAAATACAGTCAGCAAATATCGTGTACCTTGACATGCTCCACGGAACAACAGATCCGGCCACAACCTAACCATGGCCAGGGATTCACTCTCACTTATAACTTATATATTACTGTATTATTCTAGTACTATATCTATATTACTCTGCAGGCGCCAGCAGGGAAGAATTGCCGCAGGAATACAGGGATGAATGGCCGCTGATTTCATGAAACAATGCACACATGGACAGGGACCCAGATGAAGGTTTTTTCCCGTACAAATTTTCACTTCCAAATGAAGAGATGAATCCTGTTGCCAGCTGTCAGTGCTTGGTTATGAGAGTGAGGAGTGGGGCTCACGTGCCTTGGCGGGGCGGGGTGGAAGGGGAGGCCTGTGGGCGTGTTACACATCTGCATGCCTTCTATCTGTAATCACTGAAGCCATAAATATTCATCTTCAAAGCTTTGTTTCAGGATTCTTCAAGTATTGATGTACAAAAAGAACAATCGTAGCCATCAGCATCAACATTCCTCAGACAGTGGAATCAATACTTCCCGAGCAAGGAGGAGCAACACCAACGTACACACGAGAACAGTTTATTGTAAATGGCCAGACGTTGGTATCGACATGACGTCATCCTCAGCTCATTGACATTTTCTTCATGACGGCATTACTTCCCTTCCCGGCAAAGACTAGAGGCATGTCCAGACCAGCGGCTGATCGGCAGGCTGGTCCCGTCATCGATACACATTTGACGGGCAAACCATCGAAATGCCCGATCCACCGTTAAGTGAAATCATCAAGTGGTGCCCAGTGGCCTGACGAGCTATGACGCTGCCAGGTGTAAGTTAACATTGGGGATCCATAGAAGGCTTGCCTCCCACTTATCACTTTGTTGTAACATGGTTCACCTCAGAAACTTTATACACACAGCAATAATTATGCTACACATTAACTTTCCTCGTAGCAGTATTGGGCAATAATTTTATCGTACCGCACTTGACAACCTACTGGCATTGTCGTACACGCCCGCCCATTCACCGACTCTGCCGTGTGGACAACATTCACGGGCATGAACAGTAGAATTTGTCCGGCGACCGCAGCTGCCTGCCGGGCCAGCTTGTCTGGACCTGCCTTAACATGAGGGTTGGGAGGACAAGCACCATTACAAAGACCAGCAAATGTTCCCCCATTCCTGGCCCGGTGATATGTTGCTTCTACAGAAAATATCCCATAAGGTAACAAAATATAATATGAAAGTTTAAATAAATTTTAATGATAAAAAAGAAAAAGTTACATAAATTCTTAAGATAATTGTTGAATCCTTAAGATATAGCTGGTCAAGACAGACTCTAGTCAATCAGAGAACTGAGCTGAATCATGACTGTGGACACACTTCCCGCCAGTGTGTGGAGGCTTGGGAACACAAGCTGCCACCACCCTGAACCCCCCCGGAGCACAAAACACACAATACAGAAGACTTAGCTGTCCCTAAAGAGGCAACTTCCTGAGGGACTGTGAGGTTAGTTTAGGGCAAAAATATTCAGTTCAAACAGTTCACAATACAAAGGCCTTAGCAGCTGCCTTAGGGCCTGTGGTGGTGCTTGGGGCATTATACACCCTGGAGGCGGTGATGGTTCAGGGCATAGCAACCATAGCAACCATCAGCCCATCAGTGAAGGAGTTTGATCAAGCTACCATTAATAACACTATAGTCGCCACTGCCCTAATGTTGCCAGGCGAATATCACAAATTTTAGCATCACTACAGACTTGTATGTGCCACTGAAGACACATACATAATATAAACTACTGTGCATGTCTCTTTAGTGGCACATACAAATCTGTAGTGATGCTAAAATTTGTAATATATGGCGCCTGGCGACATTAGTGCAGTGGCGACTATAGTGTTATTGAGGGTAGGTATGCAGCTCAAACACCTTTCACCCCTACAGAACCTTGTATATGATTGATTGATTGAATTAATGCCAAAAAGGGGGAAATGTGCCAGACATCAGAGGTCATATGGCACTATGGCAAAGCATTAAAAAGGGGAGGGGTGACAGAGAAAGAGTGAAACGGTGAGGGAAGGGGAAAGAACGGAATGTTACAGCAGGATTGTTAGATCAGATGAAGGATGTGTATTTGTTGGAGGAAGGAGATCATACATTGGGAATTGGGACATTGGGGGAGTAAGGAAGGATGTGTATTTGTTGGAGGAAGGAGGGGGATTTCGGGAGGATGTCCGCAGTATGAATATATCTTTCGCATCCTGGTTTGTTGTTCTCAGGGTACGACAGCCTCCCGCCTCACAATGCACGGCTGTTGCTCCGCGGGTCTCCAACATGACTCTATTCCTGAGACTATTCTTTACCCCTTGAGGCCCAGAGCGTAATTTCCATTGTAATTTGGGTACCATTCGACGATTTTGAGTGACTATAAGCAATATTTTATAGCTATGACCTGTTTAGTATCCTTGTCCACTACCTAATTTGGTATATTCAGATACTTTTCGTATATATGTGGCTCGACAAGACAGTTTTATATAGCAAAGGAAAGGTCTGGGCGTGAAGGGGTTAGGCGCAAGGCAAAACACACAGCAGGAAAACCTCTTCTAGACGCTCTTATCAATGTATAATAATAATAATAATAATAATAAAAACATTGAGGTTGTTTTCATTTCCTAACCACCTTATAAATTGAAGGGTAAATAGAGGAAAAATGAAATAGCTGAACACGTTAGTACAGTTTACCTTTGGTTGCCATATGTTAGCCATTCAGTACTATATTATAGCTGCTTCAGTGTGTTAGCTGATAGCAATAAATGTTACTTCTTCTATAGATAAATAATGGGTTATTTTTCAAGGACCTAGAAGAGTGGGAGAGATTAATGACTTTTCTCTCCTAGATGCCATGTAGCTATGCCTTCAGAAGTGTCGGCACGTCTGCATACATCGAGACCATGTACAGCGCAGTGGCAGGTAAACACAATAGCTTTAAATAATGAGCAAATATAAGTAACTTAAAGAGTGCAAAGGCCCATCAGAGTGAAGGTTGATTTTTAGCTGCTACATCGCCTACCAACAGTGCCCTCTCTCTCTCTCTCTCTCTCTCTGCTTGTCTCTCTCACACTCTCTATCTGTGTTATGGTAAAATGACAGAATCTGAAATAGCGGGGAGAACCCTTTATCCGTCCCACAGGTCAGGTCAGGGTCGCCAATAGACTACCATGAAAACACAGGTTATAAAATGACTGCCTTGAACATAGATAGTGTTGGTACAAAACACACTTGTTGCGCTACATTGCTGGGATCCTTTTTACTGCGGCGACCTCCTTGATTAACGTTGGCTGCTGCTGCTGACCCCTACTACTACTACTACTACTACTACTACTACTACTACTGCTGCTGCTACTACTACTACTACTACTACTACTACTACTATTACTGCTACTGCTACTGCTACTACTACTGCTACTGCTACTACTACTACTACTACTACTACTACTGCTGCTACTACTACTACTACTACTACTACTACTACTACTACTAATGATAATGGTATAATCTATTGGGCTTTATCAGAAATATCACACTGACCATGGCCAATACCAATAATAATAATGATGATTGCGAAGAAAACAATAGCAATGTTTACAGACAGGTGTGTTTTATGTCACCCCACTTCTCTTCATAAACCATCCATAACATTTGCATTAAATTAAGACTAAAACTTGCGAGTTCCAAACAAGATGCGTTCAATGGTGACCCACAGTAAGGTTGTTTGTGGTGGTAGTTCTTGGATGGGGAGAAGAAGTGATAGGATAGAGAAGAGAAAGAGAGAATAGAGAGAAGATAGAGAGAAGATGATAGGAGAAAGGATAGGAGAGAGGAGGAGAGGAGAGAGGAGGAGGAGGAGGAGGAGAGAGAGGAGGAGGAGGAGGAGAGAGGAGAGAGGAGGAGGAGAGAGAGAAGAGAGGAAGAGGAGAAGGAGGAAGATGATAAGAGAGAAGAGAGAGAGAGAGAGAGAGAGAGAGAGAGAGAGGAGAGAGAGAGAGAGAGAGAGAGAGAGAGAGAGAGAGAGAGAGAGAGAGAGAGAGAGAGAGAGAGAGAGAGAGAGAGAGAGAGAGAGACAGCGAGCGAGAGTGAGCGAGAGAGAGAGAGCGAGAGAGAGAGAGGAAGGAAATCACAAATACTCTCCTATTTCTTCTAGCCATTTGATCAGTGAGTGGCTACAGAGTTGTTCCGAGGACTGCCTTGCTCTCCACCCTCACTCCCCCCTCTACTGGCGCCTTGAGTATTGCACTACACACACACTTGGTAACTAACGAAGGCTGAAATCATTGGCTGAAGGCTCCCTAATGTTTCCTTCCACCCTTTTTAAATAGCCCCACTATCATACCCTACTATCCCCACCTCTAGCTCTCCTTTCTCTCCCTCTCCTCACCTAGACTTCCTCCTCATACACATGCCTCACACTACCCTACAAAGACAAATAAACACTAAGACAAGTAAGATAAACAAATATAATATACTAAGATAAGATAAGATAAGACAGAAGGAAATAAACAGTTGGGAAATCAGTCTCCGCAGAAACCACAGATTACAACAGTACAGTCTCTGCTTCTGCCACACTCCTGCTGCTTATCCTAACAGCTACCACAACACACGGACACAATCGGGACTTCACCAACAGACCAATATACAGGGTAGAGTAATACTTTAGCTTCCCACACTGCTATGAGGAGCCCACACAAGACATTACCACTCACTACCGTTAGTATCTGCTTACCATAACAGAAGGATACAAAGGAATGTTTATCAGTCTTTTTCATGATTGGGCAGCACTTGGCTTACTGCTACTTGAGTGCTTCTTACCGCTCGCTACTTGAGTGCTACTTATCCCTACTTGCTGCCGACGCCGAATGATAGGATTTGGATCTGCCGTTAAGTTTGAGTTCACGTTTTTTCCTAATAAGAGGATGGGTTTAAAAGTCTGACTCGTCGCTGTCATAAACATATCATAATGACGAACATTAAAATAATTATATACACAAATACCGACAGAAACACTAGCACGTTGGCAAATCAGAGCCTACTTTCTATCTCTCCAAAACTATAAAGACACAATGTATACATATCTCCTTTCCTTGACTTGGTAACGACGCTTAACTTTAATCTAGCGCTTAAGTGCACGCAGACTGCAGCCCTGAGCCGTGCGGAGGTGTTCTGTCCTGGTGCCCCGTGACAGCAGAGAGGGGACAGTAGTGCTCTCTCTCTCTATCTATCTCTGTCTGCTTATCTCTCTCTCTGTCTGCTTATCTCTCTCTCTCTCTCTCTCTCTGCTTGTCTCACACTCTCTCTCTGTGTCATGGTAAAATAAGAGAATCTAAAAAAGCAGAGAGTGTGAGAGACATGCAGACAGACACAGAGAGAGGCACGAGGCTCACCCAGGGTTGCTACGGCCTGAGGGTTTGGTGGCCAGGTGGCAGTGTGGGGCAGCAAATCACACTTCAAAATAGACTCCCATTCAGTAATCATAAAGACTACCAGACATTCAAACCATCGTTACAGCTCCACACGAGGCCGGACCTTAACTTAGGGTTGTCGTCATCATAGTTCATTGAATTATACGTCTAAGCATTACGATAAGTCCAAACATCATCCTGCAGTGTGGCGGTCACGTTGTCTCGCCGCCTCCTGACGGGGTGGCCGCAGGGGGTGGTGGTGAGGGGGGGGCTTAGGCTGGGGGGGTGCCGCCATCCACCAGGTTGTCCTTCATGCCACCGGGCCGACCTGAGTTCTGGGCGGCAGCAATCATGTCCTCCCGGGAGCCTCTGCGGGAGGACGTCAGTGAGCAAGGGAGTCCTGAGGCTACACTAAGGGTTAAGGGCTGGTCTTTCTGAAGGGTTATTCTATCCTGTTGAAGGTAATGTCTGCCTCCTATCCCTCCCAGGCCCTGCTAGGCTTCCTCTAAGACTGGTGATGCTCTCTCTCACATGTTGCAGGGCCAGGCTACACCCTCCCTGCCTGCACCTGCCTCCTCTGCATGTCTTGAGTCCCTTCACAGCCTGGCATCCCTTCACAGCCTCTGCAGCTATCTTGGGTTTATGCCTCAGCCTCAGCCTACAAGATGCTTCCTCCTGCACAAAACTCAGCCAACTATTTCATAAGCACAAGATTCTATTAACCCCTTGAGACCCAGAACGTAATTTCCATTGTAATTTGGGTGCCATTAGACATTTCTAGTGACTATAAGCAATGTTGTATAGATATCCACTCTTAGTATCCTTGTCCACTAAGTCATTGGTATATTTAGTTACTTCTCGTAATTTTATAGTTAAGATAAGATAAGATTTTCATCCTATCTAGACACTTTGCAAGTACCAACTACAAGGTTATTGACTATACAAAGCGCCGCCACGTCAGCACGAACTAGGCGGACTCGAACCGCTGACCGAATGCACAGGGACGCTGCACATAGCGAACTCACGTCTCTACCAACCTTGCCACACTGACGGGCAATTTTATAGTTAGCAACAGATGGTTTTATACAGCCAAGGAAAGCCCTGGGTGTGAAGGGGTTAAGGTGGCATGTGTCCCTGGAATGACAGCCCTGAATACTGTGACAAATTGTTGGACTTACAATCTAAGAATGAAAATCATACTCAATATGAGGGAAATAAATCAATGTTGCAGAGTAGTCAAAGAAACCACACACCACCACAGTCAGTCATGCACCATGCTCTGCCCGGGACAGTGGTGAGGGTGTGTGTGGTGATGGCAAGGCCTCGGGAATACAGGCCCGAGCTCCTTAATGGTGGATTAGCAACAAGCAAACTATTCACCTTTGAGGCTAAAGGCAGCTTACGAGGCTGTGTGTGTGTGTGTGTTCACCTAGCGGCAGCCTACAGGCCCGAGCCAAACTCCTGGGGTCCTGTCTCTCGTGGCTATGATTATCAAGTCTTTCCTAAATTTGATGGACACTTTATGCCGCCATCACCTCTACTTCTAGGCTTCTATCAAATCAAACATCTTCTTTGTCATCAATACTTCTTTGTGTTATTCAAAAATCTTCCTTTCCTCAAGTCTTCTTAACTATTCAGTCTTTTTCCCCTCTCAGTAGTACGTCTTTTCTGTCCACTTCTTCCCGGCCATGCATCAGATGACAGCCTGGCCTAGTGCATCCCAGGCATCCACACTGCTGTGCGGGAAACTTGCTTCTTGGCATCATTCAAGCAGCTATCTCTTCTTTTTTCCTTGTGTCCTCTAAATCCCCAGCCTCCTTTTCTCACCTTAATAGCAGGTCATTTATGTCTATTTAATGTCAGTCACTAATCAACTGTGTGTGCTGTGTGTGTGTGTGTGTGTATTCATCTAGTTGTATTTTACAGGGCCTGAGCTACACTCGTATGGCCCCGTCTCCATTGCTACATTTTATCATTCATCCTTAGTGCTTAGTGTTGGGGGAAGCCAGCACCCCGGGAGGCGGGTCACAAACCCCCGGCTAACACCCGGTACCCATTCACTGCTGGGTGGACAGGGGCTCGGGTTTTAAGGAAACAGCCCATCTGTCTCCGCTCCGCCCGGAGATCGAACCCGGGACTTCTTGGTTGTGAACCGAGGGTGCTACCACTACACTACGGCGTTCCCTCCATGTGTGTGTGTGTGTGTGTGTGTGTGGTGTGTGTGTGTAAGGGGGAGGGGTTCATAAACAGTCTCAGCATTGCTTCTCCAAGTCACAACAAACACACACTTTCACACCAGCCATTCACACACAGGTGGAAACTTTCTCACAGAAACTCCACAGAATCAACAAACAAGTTTATGAGAAAGACTTAAACACGCATTGAAATAAACTATTAAATATAAATTAGAGGAATGGAAGTGTGAGTAGAAATGCAAGCCACTTCGTAAATACAGCTGTAGCGAAGTGAAAGAAATGATCTCCTTCACACACACACACACACACACACTTGAGAAGCATCTAGATATTATAGAAAGAAAGATGCTATGTAAGATGTAAGAGAGAACAAAATTGTGCCGGATACAAAGTCAAATCAAAGACTGAGTGTGGTATTCGTAGTCACAACCATGATTGCTCGTGGTAATTGCTATGATTTTGTTCCATTTCTACTCGTCAAAATGATTCACTTGATCTTGTAGCTGCCAGATGGAAACAGTACCTATGACCAACCTACAAAATTACTTCCCCATTGCAATCACAACAGAGATCTTGTAGCTGCCATGGAAAGTACTAGAGCAATCCTACAGTACTCCTATTGCAATCACAACAGAGGTCTTGTAGCTGCCATGGAAAGTACTAGAGCAATCCTACAGTACTCCTATTGCAATCACAACAGAGATCTTGTAGCTGCCATGGAAAGTACTAGAGCAATCCTACAGTACTCCTATTGCAATCACAACAGAGCTGGCATGACATATTGATTTCATTAGGACAAGACAAAAAGTGAACAATGACCACGTACAATGATGGTATGTGACTACGAATACGGGCAAGAGTGCTATTGAAGCTCCCATAGAGGCCTGGGGCACAACACAACACTGTAAACACTCATCTTAAATACATAGTTAAAACAGAAACGCCAAATCATGTGACACTGAACCAAATTGTCAAGGATAAATAAATATGCCACTAGTAATATTGCAACACTATCAAGGTTTATAAGAACTTTGAGGCTGGATGTTGTTAAAATGTTATGATATTCAAAGAGCTTAAGAATAGTTTGTGAATAGTACTAGCATTCATTAGCGGTTCTGGAGCTCAATCCTACCCGAGTGTAAGTCGCTGATTGGATGATGCACAACGGGCTGGGGCAGGGGGTTGGTACCTCACAATCACCGTCTTCATATCATTGTAGGCATTGGGTCTCAGTTATCGTTATGATAGTTACTATTATGTGGGTTTTCCACAGGTTTAATCGCCTGTCATAGGGGTTATGCATACATCTGTTCAGTTTACTGTGCTACATACTTTCTTTCTTTTTTTGTGTGCGTTAGTGTTGTTTTTTTTTTTTTTTTTTTTTCCCCCACAACAAACCGCTTACCAAAAAACAAAACACAGCCTGTAACGTGAGTGGTGCCGTCAATTCTAGTTGCCGCCACAACCCCCGTGACAATGAGGTCTTGTGCTGGGTGGCTAATTGGTGCCAGAAAAAGCTCACCAATGCAAAGACAGTAAACCCTCGATAAACCGAACCAATTGGGGTGGCAGGGTCGATCGCAATATCCGATACAGCTAAGTATTAATTATCCGACCATGGGGGGACCGAAGGTAGGTCGGATAATTGGAATAGTCGGATGTTCGGATATCACAGTAACCATAAACGTAAGGACAAAATGGTATAGAACATAAAAGATGCAGCTCTTGAAGGCCGATCCAGTGGTATACGCGAAAGTAAAATTCATGCATAAATAAAGCCACAAATCAATGTTTTCTAATAACTTTTAAAAAAACGAAGTAAAATAAATGGCCAAAACAAGACACAATGTGGTGGTGAAAAAAGTCGGTTGTTTGGACAAGTCGGATGTTTGGAGGTCGGATGTTGGGAATTTGGCGTTTATAGGATGCACACACACACACACACACAATGAGGGCCGAGTGTAAGCTGAGACGCACGGGCCAGCCAACATGTTCGGTCAGCTCACCAATTGCCGCATATGCCGAACTAGATTTTGTATTGTTCGAAGGCAAAATGGTGTTCGGTTTATCGAGGGTTTGCTGTACAGAAAACCCTCTCTAATGCGAACCCGTATAATAAAAAATTCGGGTATACAGTAAAACCTCTCATATTCGGACTAATTGGGCCAAGGAGCAGTCCGAGTAATGCAAGAATCCGAATAATGGGGGGATTATATATGGGGGGATAAATAAAAAATAAAAAAATAAAAAAATAAATAAAAAATAATAATAATCTAGGTTTAATGTATATATCTAGCTAGGAACTTTCAACCCCTAAAAATGAACGGGCAAAAAAAAAAAAAAAAAAAAAAAAAAAAAAAAAAAAAAGTTCTAGGCGTATGTAGTATATATATATAGCTAGGAAATTTTGACCCCTAAAAAAAAAAAAAAAGGTCCGAATAATGTCAAAGTCCGAATAATGAGGGTCCGAATACGAGAGGTTTTACTGTATATCGGGCAAAAAACCAACTCTTTTTAATTCAACACAACAAAACTGCATTAGTAAATCAGCCCTGGGCACACCAAGCATACAGCCTGGTCTGCTGCGTCCAGGCACACAGCAGGTCAGCAGTGCCAAGTGTCGGGTGAGCTGCGGTGTGAGTGCTGCCAACATGCACACTACTACCCTAGCCACTCCAGCACCCAGCCAGCCAGCCAGTCAGCCAGCCAACCACCAGCCAGCCAGCCAGCCAGCCAGCCAGCCAACCAGCCAACCAGCCAGCCAGCCAACCAACCAACCAGTCAGCCAACCAACCAGCCAGCCAACCAGCCACCAGCCAGCCAGCCACACCCTCACCACAGAGCCGCCAAGCCATCACCAGCATCCGTAGTGTCAGCCCACACCACCAGCCATCCAACCTCCACCACCGCCATAGCCACACCCAACTACATGAACTTGGTGTACGTCCTCATTGACTGGCTCTTTTATCACCAGGCATACGCGTAGTGACGCTAAAACAAGATGACACTTGGCTCCAGCACGCAATTGCTGCAGTCCAAACTATCACGAACATTTGTTCAATACACCTCATGGCGGCATTTTGGTTTCTTTCATTTATACACAGGTAGGTTACGTGGTGATCTAACAAAACAATTCTGCGTGCTGACGTTGGTCACGTACGGCGGATTCTGTTGTACACGGACACCTGACTTACCCGACCAAATACACTCATAGTATTTTTAGGTTAATTTGATTTCAGATATAAATTAAGTTCAGTTAAAGTAGTTCTCGAAAAGCCAATTGGGTTCTCTAGGAAGATGAACCGTCAGGGTTGTTCTAAGGACTGTTAATGTACTGACCATTCAAGGACACTATGGCTTTACATGATAAGGATTCCAATATTACGACTTAATGTTCGACATTCCAGTGAAGCATGGTATGTAGTATGAACTAGGGTTTCGGCATGGTTGAGTATGCTAGCTAAGTTAACAGTATAGCGTAAAGGTAGTAATGTGAGGCTTACATACATGTCAAGTTAAGTACAAAGCCTAAGAAGCAAGGTAGTGTGTAAGTAAGGGAGCCCCAGTACTTAAAACCTTGCGTGCTCAGACTTTAATGTTTCTGCCGGCCAGTACAGTACAGGAGGGACCCACGGAGAACAAGAAATTGGTCGATAAACGAGGTCGTTCTAAATTCCCTCTCAGTGAAACACATAAAACATGACGTCACAATGCGCATCTACGTCACGTCACCTGATGTTCTGTACGATATTTCGGCGCTCTATGTGAGAACTCCTCGGATTTGTCCTACTTTGATGGCGGAATAGTTCTAGATGATCACATTCGTTCCTTACAGAAATTTTGGAATAATATTTTAGGTTGTTCGTTCTATAAGGAAAACGTTCTATGCGGGACCCTACTGTACTCTACTGTACTTTGAATGTTTTAGAAGGCTTATGAGTACAGTAAAACCTCTCGTATTCGGACCCTCATTATTCGGACCACCTCCTTGTTTTCTTTTTTTTTGCGGGGGGAGGTCGAAACTTGCAAGCTATACACCTAGATTTTTTTTTTTTTTTTTTTTTTTTTAGGGGTTCAAATTTCCTAGCTATATATATAATTATACACCAAATTTTTTTTTTTTTTTTTTTTTTTTTTTTAGGGGTCGAAATTTCCTAGCTATATATACCCCTAGATTTTTTTGTTTGTTTTTGTTTTGTTTTGTTACATATCCCCCCATTATTCAGATCCTTGCATTACTCGGACCACTCCTTGGCCCAATTAGTCCGAATATGAGAGGTTTTACTGTAGTGTGACTGTCTATGAAGCAGCTTAGAGTACTGTGAGGTGCGTGATGGTGGGAGGCGAGTCAAGGCAGAGCACTGGCTGGCTGTGTGGTCATGCTCGGCGCTGAACACAAGACCGGCACCCACAAGGCGGCATCACGAGGGCGGTGGATGGAGGGCAACGCTTCAGGTGGATCGCCACGCCTCGGGGTCGTCCACCAGGACGGCACTCTGGGAGGCGGAGGGCGGGCCCGAGTGGTGCGCGGCGGCCAGCATGTCCTCGCGGCTCCCCCTGACACAACACACGGTGACACGGCTCTTGGTCACCAGGAAGGCACACCACACACACACACACACCTAGCTGCACACACACACACCTATCTGCACACACACACACACACCTAGCTGCACACACACACACACACACACACACCTAGCTGCACACACACACACACACTTCATTCTAAAAACCTTGATGCACAAAAATTCCTCTTCTCATTTTCAAAGAACAAAAATGCCAATTCTTTTTTTACTTTTACAGACTAAAACTTCTTTGCCTTGATTATCATGAAGACAACTTATAAGACTCCATATAAGTCACATGTAATCCACATAGGCACACATTTACTACCTGCCATCACAAAGGTATTTAGATCAACTATAAAAAAACACAAATATCTCTACAAGTGCATCATGCCCAATGCCCTTGTTCCCCTGCACCACACAGTGGCAGCTCAAGCCACGGCCCTGATCACGCACAGTGGCAGGTCAAGCCACGGCCCTGACCACGCACAGTGGTAGGTCAAGCCACGGCCCTGATCACAGTGGCAGGTCAAGCCACGGCCCTGATCACAGTGGCAGGTCAAGCCACGGCCCTGATCACGCACAGTGGTAGGTCAAGCCACGGCCCTGACCACAGTGGCAGGTCAAGCCACGGCCCTGACCACAGTGGCAGGTCAAGCCACGGCCCTGATCACGCACAGTGACAGGTCAAGCCACGGCCCTGACCACGCACAGTGGTAGGTCAAGCCACGGCCCTGACCAGTGGCAGGTCAAGCCACGGCCCTGATCACGCACAGTGACAGGTCAAGCCACGGCCCTGACCACGCACAGTGGTAGGTCAAGCCACGGCCCTGATCACAGTGGCAGGTCAAGCCACGGCCCTGATCACGCACAGTGGTAGGTCAAGCCACGGCCCTGACCACAGTGGAGGTCAAGCCACGGCCCTGATCACGCACAGTGAGGTCAAGCCACGGCCCTGATCACAGTGGCAGGTCAAGCCACGGCCCTGATCACGCACAGTGGTAGGTCAAGCCACGGCCCTGATCACAGTGGCAGGTCAAGCCACGGCCCTGATCACGCACAGTGGTAGGTCAAGCCACGGCCCTGATCACACGTGGAGGTCAAGCCACGGCCCTGATCATGCACATGGTAGTCAGCACGCCCGACCACGCACAGTGTAGTCAGCAGGCCCTGATCACAGTGGCAGGTCAAGCCACGGCCCTGATCACGCACAGTGGTAGGTCAAGCCACGGCCCTGATCACGCACAGTGGTAGGTCAAGCCACGGCCCTGATCACGCACAGTGGTAGGTCAAGCCACGGCCCTGATCACGCACAGTGGCAGGTCAAGCCACGGCCCTGATCACGCACAGTGGTAGGTCAAGCCACGGCCCTGATCACAGTGGTAGGTCAAGCCATGGCCCTGATCATGCACAGTGGCAGGTCAAGCCCTGGCCCTGATCACGCACAGTGGTAGGTCAAGCCACGACCCTGATCACGCACTGGACTTTTGACCCCCAACTATCATCACTCTTCCAGCAGGGAACTTAGGAGCTCATGGGAGCAAACTTTAGGCAAGGCTGAGACCTCACACACTCCATCCCCTTGCTCATGGGGCTCAGAAAATTACTGCTTTTGTCAAAGAAAAATCTGAAGCCTTGAGCGGGGCTCAAATAAGGAACCACCGAGTGGCACGCCATGCTAGCATCCACTCAGTGTGTGTGTGTGTGTGTGTTTATCTAGTTGTGACTGGCAGGAACAGAGATAAGCTCGTACTGTCCTGTCTCCAAAACTTTTATTATCCAGCTTAGCTTTGAAGTCAGGCAAATGCCATGGAATTGTGCTCATTGCATTTTGGTATACAGTAAACCCTCCAATCTCTAATACAGTAAACCCTCCAATCTCTAATACAGTAAACCCTCCAATCTCTAATACAGTAAACTCTCCAATCTCTAATTCCAACTTCAGATAATTCGACCTGTTTCAAACCTAATTAGATTTTTCAACAACTTTCCATAATACGAACTGAAATTAGAATTGTACGCACATTGTTCGAATTGTGCGCTTCTTGTGCACATTGTTGGAGTTTTCTGCAGCATCTTCCACCTCCTCTGTGCCATCCACTTCGTCAGCCAGCCTCCACATTGCCTCTGACACATTAAGCACCTCAAGCACTGAAGACCCTACCTTACAAATCCCCCGAGTGACACCACTGTTGCGTTCAGTAGCGGTCATTCCCCCACACCCTCCCTGCTGAACGATACTGAACGTTTCACAATACACATTGCTACCAAGATAGCAGCTGCCGAAATTTACCTGTGGCTATTCTTATTGTTGCAGAATAACTTGTTGATGACCCTGTATTTGATGCAGCACAAGTTATAGCAGCAGGAAATGAAATACTGAGGAGGCAAGAAGAGGAGAGCAAAGAGCAGAAGCTTTCTTTTCTCTTTGTTTACACACCCTTATTGTGGCGCCAGCTGGCAACTCAGTGGCGTCCACCTCCCCGGGCTGTAGTGCGGCTCACAACCAGTGGCCTACGTCACCGTGTGCCTCCGTGTGCACCTGTGCGCGTTGCAGCCCTTGCATTCATTACTGAATGCAGCAGCCCTTGCCTGAAGACGCTATCAGTGACACCTGAGTGCTCAGTGCACAGTACTGCTGCATTTCAAGACTTCAGTATCAGCCATGTTTTGGTGAGTACAAGTACAAGTTCACAATCTTATATCCAAAATTCTGAAAACCAAAAAGCTCCGAAAACCGAACATTTTTTCCAGACTATCTGTCGTCTGCATACCAAAGCTCGCGTTTGGTGCCAAACTTGACCCTAAACGCCCAACGGTCATTTTCCCATATGTTATCAGGGGCAGGACAGCAACAGGTAGTGGGGCAAGGGGCGGCGGGGCAGGTGTAAACAACAGGTAGTGGGGCAAGGGGCGGCGGGGCAGGTGTAAACAACAGGTAGTGGGGCAAGGGGCAGCGGGGCATCATTTATCAGGTAAACACAGGCATAATTTTCAGCATGAGACCTTATGATAGAATGGAATGTTCGCCTCTAAAAAATAGACTTTAAATCAATTAATTAGAGATGTATTCTGTAATTAAGTAGTTTTGTGGTTTTACTGCATGTCAGTCTAGGTTCTTGTGTTGAGCTTAGTTTGAGGCAGTTTATGTTTAAAATTTTACTTAATGTTTTATCCTTTTTTTTATTATTTATTCGTGGGCTTCAAGAATCCCTGAGCCGGGACACCTAAGGCCATGCAGCCCCGCCTAGGGTGACAAGGGAGCGCTGCCACCTTCACCGAGTAACTGCCGGGATTGAGGCACAAACTGGCGACCTTGTGGCCACGAGCCGGGCACTCTACCGCTGAGCCACCCGTTCCCCTTGTAATGTTTCATCTAAAAAGCGTTAAAATCTACGCTAAAAATCTTCCATTCTGAAATTCGAAAAGTGTCTGGTCCCAAGGTTTTCGGATAAGAGATTGTGAACCTGTACTACAATCTGTGCTGTTTAGGCATGTCTGAGTAAGTTCTTATTGTGTGGAGGGGCTAGAAGTAACTATTAGATCATTCAGACTTTCGGATAATTTGACCCAGGTCTCCCCCCAATCAGTTCAAATCAGAGAAGGTTTACTTTTTACTGTATAGAAATTTTTCATGTTAATTTTTTTCCTTCAAAATTGAGTCTCCCTTCAAATTTTCAGTCAAATGTTTTGAAAATAATATATCCCACAGAAAGCTGCGAGCAATGGATGCTAGTATACAAAGTCTTCATGTACAAAGATGTAAAAATAATGCAGCTTGATGATAACACACCGGTTTGATGAGTGTATGAGTATCTCAGCTTACAGACAACACCAACAGAGCTGCATACCCTACCTATGAATGCCTTGACAACGCTAGCAACCATATATCTTGGTCCAAGAATACCTCAGCAGACTACCAGCTCTGTAGCCTGACCGGAGAACACTGACAGACCAAGCAGATGTGTTCCATGGCTCAGGAACACCAACCAATGCAGCAGCCAAGCATCCTAGATAGCAGCCATGAATATACTGGCCTAGCAACATCCCAGTAGCTAGCAGCCATGAATATACTGGCCTAGCAACATCCCAGTAGCTAGCAGCCATGAATATACTGGCCTAGGAACATCCCAGTAGCTAGCAGCCATGAATATACTGGCCTAGCAACATCCCAGTAGCTAGCAGCCATGAATATACTGGCCTAGCAACATCCCAGTAGCTAGCAGCAATGTATACTGGCCTAGGAACATCCCAGTAGCTAGCAGCAATGTATACTGGCCTAGCAACATCCCAGTAGCTAGCAGCCATGAATATACTGGCCTAGCAACATCCCAGTAGCTAGCAGCCATGTATACTGGCCTAGGAACATCCCAGTAGCTAGCAGCCATGAATATACTGGCCTAGCAACATCCCAGCAGCTAGCAGCCATGAATATACTGGCCTAGGAACATCCCAGTAGCTAGCAGCCATGAATATACTGGCCTAGCAACATCCCAGTAGCTAGTAGCAACGTATACTGGCCCAGCAACATCCCAGTAGCTAGCAGCAATGTATACTGGCCCAGGAACATCCCAGTAACTAGCAGCAATGTATACTGGCCTGAGACCACACTAATTGAACTAGTCATTGAGTATCTGGGCAACACAACAGAGGCGATGCACAGCTATGCCAGACCTGCACCTTTACACAGGACCTGCTGCCACCCATTGCACGTCGGCAGAGGCTGGCGGGGTCTGTCCTCCAGCCAGGCTTTTATTCCCACTGCAAGGCAAAAGTGCCACCTTCAGATCCCTGGGCATTCAGGCAACACTGCTTTACTGAATGATGAGTCAAACATGTCAACCTAACAAAGGCTTCACAACCTCGCTGAAGTCCTGTGAGAATCATCTGTACCTTCATAACTCACTCATCTGCAGTAATATCTAGTCTCCTAATACATTTTTATTAAAGTTTGAGCTTTAAATCAAAATGCTGTGTGTAGTTACAATCAAGAATACAGAGAGATACAGTAAACTAAAAGTATTGATCAAAGTCAACTGAAATGATATAAGACATTCATGCAGTTAGTTAAGATCTTCCTCATCTTATACTATATTCAAGGTCTCTCTTTATAACACATCATGATACAGGTTGAAGTTCCCAAACTCGGCAACCTCGGGACCAGCGCCGAGCCGAGTAATGGAATTTTCCGACTTTTAGAACGTAGATATATTAAGGGGAAAAAAAGCATGAAAATCACATGAAAAAAATCAAATCCGCCATCCAACTTCTTCAAAAGGTCAATTTTCTCAGAAATAGTTAACACATTGTTCTTCCTTTTTTTTTCACTTCCACCAGTAGGTGTTCCTGGACGTTTGGGAGCCATAATACCAATAACAGACCTGTAGAAGTACACAAAATAACAGTGTACACAACTCTACAGTCACAACACCACTGAACAATAACACCAAACAAATCGGCGGGAGAAACCAAGCGGCCTAGTGTGGTGGCACCCAGAGGCCGACCCGGCAACTACGCGCCGTGTTTTGGGTGTTCTGCCGTGTTTTGGAAAATACGGAACCATAGCTGAGTTTTGGGTGTTGCCGAGTCTTGGGATGCCGAGTTTGGGAACTTCAACCTGTACACATAACTATTTCTTTACACCCACACCAATCATCACTCAGTGCTTTGTGCGGCCACCCCAGGACACGGCGGCCCAAGTGTTGCACAGCCCTTCCTTCCCATCCCAGCCTGTAGATCTGAGTCACCCCTCTGTCCCATCCCAGCCTGTAGATCTGAGTCACCCCTCTGTCCCATCCCATACTGTAGATCTGAGTCACCCCTCTGTCCCATCCCAGCCTGTAGATCTGAGTCACCCCTCTGTCTCATCCCAGCCTGTAGATCTGAGTCACCCCTCTGTCCCATCCCAGCCTGTAGATCTGAGTCACCCCTCTGTCCCATCCCAGCCTGTAGATCTGAGTCACCCCTCTGTCCCATCCCAGCCTGTAGATCTGAGTCACCCCTCTGTCCCATCCCAGCCTGTACATATGAGTCACCCCTCTGTCCCATCCCAGCCTGTAGATCTGAGTCACCCCTCTGTCCCATCCCAGCCTGTAGATCTGAGTCACCCCTCTGTCCCATCCCAGCCTGTAGATCTGAGTCACCCCTCTGTCCCATCCCAGCCTGTACATATGAGTCACCCCTCTGTCCCATCCCAGCCTGTAGATATGAGTCACCCCTCTGTCCCAGCCCAGCCTGTAGATCTGAGTCACCCCTCTGTCCCATCCCATCCTGTAGATCTGAGTCACCCCTCTGTCCCATCCCAGCCTGTAGACATGAGTCACCCCTCTGTCCCATCCCAGCCTGTACATATGAGTCACCCCTCTGTCCCATCCCAGCCTGTAGATCTGAGTCACCCCTCTGTCCCATCCCAGCCTGTAGATCTGAGTCACCCCTCTGTCCCATCCCAGCCTATAGATCTGAGTCACCCCTCTGTCCCATCCCAGCCTGTACATATGAGTCACCCCTCTGTCCCATCCCAGCCTGTAGATCTGAGTCACCCCTCTGTCCCATCCCAGCCTGTAGATCTGAGTCACCCCTCTGTCCCATCCCAGCCTGTAGATCTGAGTCACCCCTCTGTCCCATCCCAGCCTGTACATATGAGTCACCCCTCTGTCCCATCCCAGCCTGTAGATATGAGTCACCCCTCTGTCCCAGCCCAGCCTGTAGATCTGAGTCACCCCTCTGTCCCATCCCATCCTGTAGATCTGAGTCACCCCTCTGTCCCATCCCAGCCTGTAGACATGAGTCACCCCTCTGTCCCATCCCAGCCTGTACATATGAGTCACCCCTCTGTCCCATCCCAGCCTGTAGATCTGAGTCACCCCTCTGTCCCATCCCAGCCTGTAGATCTGAGTCACCCCTCTGTCCCATCCCAGCCTGTAGATCTGAGTCACCCCTCTGTCCCATCCCAGCCTGTACATATGAGTCACCCCTCTGTCCCATCCCAGCCTGTAGATCTGAGTCACCCCTCTGTCCCATCCCAGCCTGTAGATCTGAGTCACCCCTCTGTCCCATCCCAGCCTGTAGATCTGAGTCACCCCTCTGTCCCATCCCAGCCTGTACATATGAGTCACCCCTCTGTCCCATCCCAGCCTGTAGATCTGAGTCACCCCTCTGTCCCATCCCAGCCTGTAGATCTGAGTCACCCCTCTGTCCCATCCCAGCCTGTAGATATGAGTCACCCCTCTGTCCCATCCCAGCCTGTAGATATGAGTCACCCCTCTGTCCCATCCCAGCCTGTAGATCTGAGTCACCCCTCTGTCCCATCCCAGCCTGTAGATCTGAGTCACCCCTCTGTCCCATCCCAGCCTGTAGACATGAGTCACCCCTCTGTCCCATCCCAGCCTGTACATATGAGTCACCCCTCTGTCCCATCCCAGCCTGTAGACATGAGTCACCCCTCTGTCCCATCCCAGCCTGTACATGAGTCACCCCTCTGTCCCATCCCAGCCTGTAGATATGAGTCACCCCTCTGTCCCATCCCAGCCTGTACATATGAGTCACCCCTCTGTCCCATCCCAGCCTGTAGATATGAGTCACCCCTCTGTCCCATCCCAGCCTGTACATATGAGTCACCCCTCTGTTCAAGCCACCTGCCCCATCCCCGTCAAGGAAGCCTGTGTCAAGCCACCTGTCCCATCCCCGTCAAGGAAGCCTGTGTCAAGCCACCTGCCCCATCCCCGTCAAGGAAGCCTGTGTCAAGCCACCTGTCCCATCCCCGTCAAGCCACCTATCCCATCCCCGTCAAGGAAGCCTGTGAGCCCCTCCTCCACTCAGACACAACAACAAGGGCAGGTGTACGGGCAGGGACCCCTCAAGAAACACTCACTCATGCCCTGTACAACCACTTCAGGGAGCAACGTCCTCACAACGTCCTCACAAGAGAATAGATGCTTCTTTGTTATTCATAGAAGAAAAAAATCACAATCTGAAACCCTTTAGACCTTAACCATAAGAAAAGCTTCAATGCATTTCAATAAAATCACAAAAGTTTAGGCAGTCTCAAGAACATCAGGTTAATTATCCGACCAATCTGGAAGGAGACATTCACCACATCCAGCCTGGGGACACATAACTCGACCAATCTGGAAGGAGACATTCACCACATCCAGCCTGGGGACACATAACTCGACCAATCTGGAAGGAAACATTCACCACATCCAGCCTGGGGACACATAACTCGACCAATCTGGAAGGAGACATTCACCACATCCAGCCTGGGGACACATAACTCGACCAATCTGGAAGGAAACATTCACCACATCCAGCCTGGGGACACATAACTCGACCAATCTGGAAGGAAACATTCACCACACACAGCCTGGGGACACATAACTCGACCAATCTGGAAGGAAACATTCACCACATCCAGCCTGGGGACACATAACTCGACCAATCTGGAAGGAAACATTCACCACATCCAGCCTGGGGACACATAACTCGACCAATCTGGAAGGAGAACATTCACCACATCCAGCCTGGGGACACGTAAGTAAGAGATTCTGTTTACTTTGAGACTGAGAATTGAGGTAAAGGTCTGGCCATGGTTCTAGTGGTGCCTAGCAAGGGCGTTGGTACAGTGAGGCAGGACAAGGCAACAGGGTGTGTACTCACTTCTTGCCGAGCGCCATGAGGCCGTAGAGCACGCCGCAGAGGAAGATGAGACCCGAGCCCAGGATGATGGACACGGAGATGCACATGATGAAGGGCGGGATGGCCACCCTGGGGCGGGGCAGAGCGTGTCAACAGCAATAACAGTAATGATAGTCACTACAGGAACAATAGTTACACTCAGCCTCAGCCTCCCTAGATGTAGCTCAACCCTCGGCTACAGTGCATTCAGTTATCATCCTCAGCCTCCCTAGATGTATCTCAACCCTCGGCTACAGTGCATTCAGTTATCATCCTCAGCCTACCTAGATGTATCTCAACCCTGGGCTACAGTGCATTCAGTTATCATCCTCAGCCTCCCTATATGTATCTCAACCCTGGGCTACAGTGCATTCAGTTATCATCCTCAGCCTACCTAGATGTAGCTCAACCCTTGGCTACAGTGCATTCAGTTATCATCCTCAGCCTCCCTAGATGTAGCTCAACCCTCGGCTACAGTGCATTCAGTTATCATCCTCAGCCTCCCTAGATGTAGCTCAACCCTCGGCTACAGTGCATTCAGTTATCATCCTCAGCCTACCTAGATGTATCTCAACCCTGGGCTACAGTGCATTCAGTTATCATCCTCAGCCTCCCTATATGTATCTCAACCCTCGGCTACAGTGCATTCAGTTATCATCCTCAGCCTACCTAGATGTATCTCAACCCTCGGCTACAGTGCATTCAGTTATCATCCTCAGCCTACCTATAACTATATGTAGCTCAACCCTCGGCTACAGTGCATTCAGTTATCATCCTCAGCCTACCTAGATGTATCTCAACCCTCGGCTACAGTGCATTCAGTTATCATCCTCAGCCTACCTATAACTATATGTATCTCAACCCTCGGCTACAGTGCATTCAGTTATCATCCTCAGCCTACCTATAACTATATGTAGCTCAACCCTCGGCTACAGTGCATTCAGTTATCATCCTCAGCCTACTATAACTATATGTATCTCAACCCTGGGCTACAGTGCATTCAGTTATCATCCTCAGCCTCCCTATAACTATATGTATCTCAACCCTCGGCTACAGTGCATTCAGTTATCGGATTTTACAGCTTTCGCGCCTTGTATACGTCCACAATATTGCACAACCACAACCAAAATATTGCACAACCATGTCCATCGCGCTATGGTTGCCATGGTCTTGGTCAGACCTGGCGGGTATGTAAACCACACGCCTGCTTGCTAAGATGAAGACAAAGGCCAGACACAGTGAGGTGAATGTGCCATGGGGTGAGTACCATAGGGTTTTGTTTACCTTCAAAGCAGGTGCCGCTGCTAGCCACTGGCACATTAGATTACTATTAGTAAGTCTTCTAGTGTCACTGATAATAAACAGATTTTAAATCAGACCCAGGAAACTGCATTATTTTCATAATGTGAATCTTATCTACGTATAATGTACCATAAATAGTGGCAATATCACTTCTGTATGATGGAGAAACGTTTGGCGGCTCCGATTACCAGACGGCCATCTCTCGGCTCAGTGACGGACAGCGCACAGAGTTCACACTGCATGGATATGGAGTGACCTCATTGATGATGTTACTCCTTTTAACCCCTCCACACAAGCCTCGGCATCCACCCATCCCCCTCAGCCCCTCACCATCCTTAACCCCTTCACGCCCAGAACGTAATTTCCATTGTAATATGACTACCATTAGACAATTTTTGGTGAATATAAGTAATATTTTATAGAGATATGACCTGTTTATTATCCTTGTCCACTAGCTTATTTGGTATATTTAGTTACTTTTTCGTAATTTTATGGCTAACAACAGACAATTTTATATAGCAAAGGAGAGATCTGGGCGTGAAGGGGTTAAGAAGATAAATAAAATGCTAGAAAGTGCATGTTGTTTTAAGAGTCTTGATTAATGTAATATTTCTTTATATGTATGTTGGAAAAATGGCAAAACGTGTAAAAGTGGTCAAATAGGTGGTCCTCTTGGGGATCCTGGCACCAAATTGAACCATTTCTAAAAGTTATATTGTTCGGTTATCGCGATTTCGGCCACAGCGGCAAAAACACAGCGCGACAGCCGAGGGTTGAGTGTATAAGAACGTGAGAAAATAAGGAAGCTACAAGAGGCTGGGAGACCTACACTACACTGTTACTTAACACTACCTAGTACATCCACCTTACATCCCCATCCATGAATTTATCCAGCCTCCTTTTAAAGCTCCCTATTGACTCCCCACTAACCACCTGACGACTGAGAACATTCCAATTATTTACCACCCTATTTGTGAACTTTTTAAGCCAGTGTAGGGGAGAGCGGGGCAGGTTGCATCATTGCCTGTAACTCGCATGTTATCACACGTACATCGTCTTACTACTACTACTACTACTACTACTACTACTATAAACTACTACTACTACTACTAGCTACTATAAACTACTACTACTATAAACTACTACTACTACTACTATAAACTACCAATACTACTACTGCTACTACTACTATAAACTACTACTACTACTACTATAAACTACTACTACTACTACTACTACAAACTACTACTACTACTACAACTACAACAATAATAATAATAATAAAAAAAGTGAATGCGCGTTAAGAGGCAATGATGCAACCTCCCCTCGATGCAACCTGCCCCGCTCTCCCCCTACCCATGGCACACACACTCCGTCCTCAAGTGTTGCCTCTCCGCGCTACTCACGAGATGTAGAGGGCGGCCTTCTGCCAGCTAGGGCGCGAGTCCACCCACATGGAGTAGCGCTGCACAAACTCCACAAACATGCAGCAACAGGGAGCCTCGGCGGAGATCACCACGAAGGCCGCCACCCTGCCGACACGAACGAACATCAGACAATTAACGTGTCTCATACCTGTTTATATTGAGCCTGACATGAAACCAACATAGATAAAGAATAAAAGGACACGTTCACAAATACATGTACGTAAGAAAATAAGGAAGCTACAAAAGGCCACAAGACCTACACGAGGTAGTTCCTGTAGTCTGATCCCCCCACACACTCGGGTACAATGCGGTCATGCCAACTAATTTTTTTTTTTTTTTTTTTTTTTTTTTTTTTTTTTTTTAGGGGGTCAAAATTTCCTAGTCTAGAATTTTTTTTTTTTTTTTTTTTTTTTTTTTTTTGAGGGGTCGAAATTTCATAGCCTTTTTTTTTTTTTTTTTTTTTTTTAACATATCTAAATCCCCCCATTATTCGGATCCTTGCATTACTCGGACCACTCCTTGGCCCAATTAGTCCGAATATGAGAGGTTTTACTGTACTTCCATGAATAAATAATATGGGAAGTACTGCAAATAGATGTAGATATATTCTGTCTGTAATATTCTCAATCTATCCGCCGGCGTTGACTTTGATGGAAAACGTGTACCTGATATGATTAATTAATATATCGCTATAATGTTTAGGATTGATGTCAAATTGCTAGATTGTGATTTTTTTTTCATATACATAATACTTTAATACTACTTAAATAACCTAATTGTATGTATCACTCATGCACAACCTCCGACACGTTACACTCAGCCAGTCAGGGACAAGGGGTAAGCACACACACACACCAATTAAAAGAAACCTGTGTACCACCTGTGCATGTACAAAAATTGCACCAGTTGAAAGAAAGACTGGATAAATGTAGATACGGAGACAGTACCACACGAGTGTAGTACCCCTGTACAAACACAACTAGGTAAATACACACACTCAGGCCCTGTAAAAACACAACTAGGTAAATACACACTCAGGCCCTGTAAAAACACACACTCAGGCCCTGTAAATACACACACTCAGGCCCTGTCAAAACACAACTAGGTAAATACACACACTCAGGCCCTGTACAAACACAACTAGGTAAATAAATACACACATCATCTCAAGAGTGTACAGTACTCACATTTGCCATATCCCCGCCACGATGCACCAGGCAGAAAAGCTGATGCAGTTGAACAGCCCCAGGCCCAAGGCAACTGTGGAGGAGAGGCACACCATTGAGAGGCCGACCCACACCAAGCACGGCAAACCTCAAACAATCATACTGTACAGAGCGGTCTATAAGATTTCGATGGAGGAGAAAAAAGCTTTGAGAATCCCTACATATTCTGATCATTAAAATCCAGACACAAGATGCATTGGTATCGACTGTGATGCACTGGCTAATAGGAAAACTCAAACCTCTATGATTAATGTAGGTTAAGACCATAACATAAGGAAGCTATAAGAGGCCGTGAGACCTACACATGGTAGTTCCTGTTACATAACACGACCTACATCCCCATCCATGTTATTGTCCAGCCTCCTTTCAAAGCTCCCTATTGACTCAGCACTAATTACCCCATGACTGAGTCCATTGTTCATTTATGGTTGGGCGAGGAAGGAAGGTTAGGTGAAGGTAATACATGAAGCCTCAACCAGCAAGCCGTCACTACATGTTGCCCGCTGAGTAAACATATCTCGTGTCTCTCATGGAGTTGTATTCAGGCTGCCTCTTGCACATGTGAATCCACTGACCTAATTCTAAATAAACGAGCTCCACCACCTAAGTAAATAGTGGGTGCCTGGGGTTTGTACTTTAGACTTGACTTGAAATGTATGTATGTATGGAAGTCCAATGTTATTCTTGTCAATACTGATTTTTATATTTTTTTTACATTGGAGCCTATTGTGCCTGTTAGCATTTTTTTCTTTGAGGGTTCAGATGGTTTGCCCTGCACATTCTGGAGGGTCGTGATGATTGGCCCTCGCCCGTTGGCAATATTGAAGTAATGCTGAATACTCTACACAGCATTATATATAAAAAAAATCAGTGTATACAGTACAGCTCTACCCCAATACTACTCCACAGTATATATTACCAGCCCTGAATGGTAGGTACAGTTTAATGGTTCTTGCTACGACCACCACCACCACTGCCTTCACTAATGCCTCTGAGACATGTTGTGGGATTGAACATCTGTGAAAACTACACTTTATATTTACAAGAAACTCGAAACAATGTAGGTAACTCTAAAAGTATGTAACTTGAATGTATGTAAGGAGAGTGCCTGTATTGTTTTCATTATTCTAACTGGGTTTTATTCTTAAATTCTTAGACATTCATCATATGCAGCAAATTACAAACTTCACACAAACTGACAACACCAAAACATAGCCTGTCAAGCCATGCGAGAATAACATTTTCCAGGCAAATAGTTGGCGAGCACAAGCACTCAAAGACAACATGCTTCAGGAGTCTTTTTTATTTCATTTCCATATCAGTAATGAACTTGTATTCCCATATTTTTCCATTCATGCTTTGAGAAATGGGATGTAAGGCAGGTGGTAGGGGGACACACATGCGTTGGCAGTGCAGGGGTTCTGAGACCAGTGCCGGGCTGATGGCTGCCACACAAACAAATGACAACAACACTACAGTAAAACCTCTCGTATTCGGACCCTCATTATTCGGACTTTGACATTATTCTGACCTTTTTTTTTTTTTTTTTTTTTTTTTTTTTTTCTTTTTTTTTTTTTAGGGGTCGAAATTTCCTAGCTATATTATACACACCTAGCATTTTTTTTTTTTTTTTTTGGGTCGAAATTTCCTAGCTATACACCTAGCATTTTTTTTTTTTTTTTTTTTTTTTTTTTTTTTTTTTTTTTTTTTTTTTTTTTAGGGGTCGAAATTTTCTAGCTATATAATATACACCTAGAATTTTTTTTTTTTTTTTACATATCCCCTCATTATTCGGATCCTTGCATTACTCGGACCACTCCTTGGCCCAATTAGTCCGAATACGAGAGGTTTTACTGTATACAAAATCACATTTAACAGACCTTCACCTATGCCATCACAGGTGTCACTATAAAAAACAAAATCCAGCCTGCGCCAACACACGGGCGGAGGGCCAACCATCAGGTCCCTCCAGACTGATCAAATAAATAGCCTACTGGTGCTATAGGCCTATTAGGTGCTATATAGGGGATATGTTCTATAGGCCTTCTATAGGTATAAAAAAAAATATATATAAAAAAAAAAAAAAAAAATAGAACTCTCTTTGGGAGGAATATTGAGACACCTCCAGAGCAAAAACAACAACAACAACAACAAAAACAAAAACAAAAACAATCTTTGGGAGGAATATTCAGACACCTCCAGAGCTACTTTGGCCTCACTTTTTGTAGATTTTCATTTAATTTAAACAGAATCTACATAGAAAAGTAGATTATAACTGATTACATTAAGACAGTCAAGTATACATGTACTCTTCTATGAGTTCTACACACTCTTTACGGAGCAGCTCTGGAAACTAGGTCATTCAGCTGAGCATTTATTTTCCAACTTAAGTAATTTTTTGGGCATATTTCCACCCGGCATGTCAATTCAATCCAGTTTTTCCCACCCTAGTCACTTCAGCCTGTCACCCTAGTCACTTCAGCCTGTCACCCTAGTCACTTCAGCCTGTCACCCTAGTCACTTCAGCCTGTCACCCTAGTCACTTCACCCTGCCACCTTACCGGCCTACCGTAGATAACAGTATAGTCGCCAGCTGCAATAATGTCGCCAGGCGCCAAATATTACGAATTATAGCATCACTACTGATTTGTATGTGCCACTGAAGATGATACACAGTAGTTTATATCATGACTGTATAATCTACCCTGTTTCAGCATTGTTTTATGCTTTGTATCTGCAAGTATATACGGTTTCAAATTTCACTACTCGGTTTTTTTTCAGGTGACGACGACAGTGGGAGGACACTCTTTAACATAAACACTAGATGGCGAGCTTATTGTTGGTCGCCACTCTGGTGATATTTTGGTAATTTGTTCATTTATAGCCATAATATGACACAGATGAAGACACAAAATGACACACACTCCAGATAGTCCCTTTTAACTTTCCTAAAATCATGGATGTAGAAATGTAAGTATTAACACCGCCAGATGTCTGTAAGCAGAAAAAAAACGTTGTCCTGGCGACTTTAGTGTTATCTACGGTAGTCAATTCAGCTTCCACCCTAGTCACTGTGGACTTGTTTGGTCTCTACGCATGCTACTGTGTTTAGGACAAAATTTCCCAGCTTAGGAGGTTAGAGGTAGAGTCAATTTAGTTAAAAACATTATTTATGGATTTGGTTTTTTTTTTTTTTTTTTTTTTTTAAACATTGCTTCTTTGGGCTAGAGTCCCCCTTAAGAAAAGAAAAAAAACAGTGGTGGGGGGTTATGCCAACAAGCAATGACCTATCACATAATTACAGACCTTGGTATCATTGAAGCACATGCGCCTAATCACTTACTGCGGTAATTTCCCCATATTCTAAATTACTATTGACATGTACGTATTTCAATTTCTCTATAAACATCCAGGGCACTTCATTAATCTTGTGTGTTGGGAGCCATATGACAATACCCCGATTGAAGATTTCCTTTCACTGACCACCCAGGCACCACTTGCACCCGGCAGCTGCCAGGGTGACGGAATAATGTTTTTAACTAAATTAACTCCACCTCTAACCTCCTAAGCTGGGAAATTTTGTCCTAAACACAGTAGGTTGCGTAGAGACCAAACAAGTCCACAGTGACTAGGGTGGGAGGCTGAATTGAAAGGATTATTTACTCTTATATGAAGTGTTTGTTTGCTACAAACTACTTTCGGAGGCAAAGGACGGTGACATGTGACATGCATGTAAAATGTGACATCATTACCTAGTGTTGCGTTGCGTGTGTGGCGGTGCTCAGTGCTACGGAAACTTTGCGGCATTGGAAGGTTACAAGAGATGTTACGTCAATTTTATGGGGCAATAGATCATGTGTGGTGTTCGGCAATTATATGAGATTAATATGCTAGGCTACATAGAGGTTCAAAATATGTTATAGTGGCCCTCTCAAGTGGATCAGGAGTTTGCCCGGTGTGACTAAGGATTTTCCTGAGATGGTTAGCGAGATTTTTTCATATTACATTTTTCACTTTCCACTGAGGGGCGAACCCCCCCAGTGAGGCTAGGCTACGTAGTCATTGCCCAGGTTAGGTTAGATAACTAGCAGGGGGATCAGCACCTCCCCCCCCCACCCCACAATTATGTCAGGAAAGTAAAGGTGAGTAAAGGTCAACAGGGAGTATTGGTTGAAACTGCATATTTACCATACCTATTGACCAATACTCTCCTGACATAACTGGGGGCAGACTCCCCCTGCTAGTTAAATAACCTGACCTGGGCATAGATTACGTAACCTAACCTCGTTGGGGGGTTTCCCTCCCAGACCCCCTTGTGTTATTTTTAATTTCCCACGGCTGTTGTAGGGAAATGACCGGATGCCGTTAGAAATACTCATGATGATGATAAGAAAACGTTCAGGATACCTAAAACCACCGATCGTGTATTGGCTGTGGTAACATTCTAGGGTCCTTTCCCGCCCTTATTAGTGGGCTTTTTCCTCCAGACCTGTGAATCCTGGTAATAATGGAGGAGAGTTTCACGGTCGTTTTCAGAGACACCAACTATTTTTTCTCGGCCTACAATATGTGCTTGTTCTAATGGTGCTAGTTTTATTTTGCGCAAACCAAAAAGAAAAAAAAAAAGAAAAAAAAAATGAAACCTAACCTAACCTTGTTTTAATGAAACCTAACCTAACCTTACAGGTTTTTAAGAAACCTAACCTAACCTAACCTTAACCACAAAATACTTTTTTTTTTTTTTTTTTTTTGGTTTGCGCAAAATAAAACTAGCACCATTAGAACAAGCACCTATTGTAGGCCAAGAAAAAAAAGTTGGTGTCTCTGAAAACGACCGTGAAACTCTCCTCCATTATAACCCAGATCCCTTCAGATGCCTCTAAAACGTAATTATAAAGTGGGGGAGAGATAAAAAAAAAAAAAAATTAAATACTAACCTAACCTCAATATAACCTAACCTAACCTAACCTGGTAAAATTCTAGTTCTTTTGCGCCCTTTAGCCGGCCACACACACACAGGCCCGACCTATCCGGCCGACAAAAAGTGGCGGGGCATCGTTCGCCGGACGAGACCCACACACACACCGGCCGCCTCTACCCACTACCCTTTTTGTCGGCCGGATAGGTCGTGCCTGCGTGTGTGTGGCTGGCTTTAGGTCTCGCTAGGAGGTTATTGGTAAGGTTAGGTTAGGTCAGCGGTCGGCAACCTGCGGCTCTTTCAAGAGACCTAAGACCTATTGTTTTGTAATTTCCATTCATAATTTACACTGCGGCTCCATCAACACTACTTTTCTGCCAAGTTTGAAGAAATTGGCTATTCTCGAATTCTGGGATGCCGACCTCTGGGTTAGGTTAGGTTAGTAATATTATTTTGTGGGGTCCAGGGTGGGGGTGATATAGGGGGGAGGGGGTGTTGAAGGGGGCATCTCTCCCCCATTCTATAATTACGTTTTGGAGGTACACGTATCTGAAGGGATCTGTGAAGGTCTGGAGAAAATAAAACCACTAATACGGGCGGGAAAGGACTCTAGAATTTTACCAAAATAATATAGAAAACATAAGTGGTAACGGCGGCAGCGACCGCGCAGTTCTCGTCCATTACAACCGAAACAGCACCTATTTTTTACTAGGAAAAATGAGTCAGGTGTCTCTGAAAATGACCGCGAAGTCCTCGTCCATTATTACCCGGGAGTGTTATAACTAAGCCTTGTATTGTATTAAACTGCAGTATAGCTTCACAGAGTAATACCCCCACCTTTCCCGTTACCCCCCAACCCCGCCCCGCCCCCGCGCCCCCCGGTCACCGTGGCCGCACATCCCGTATCTTATATACGGGCAGAACTATAACCCTGAGAACGCCACCAATCAAAGCAACGAGCAGCGCGGCAGTGTCCTAATGTCCTAATAACCACAACACACATAAAACACAGCCACACAATGCTACAACAATCATGTGACGGGCTGTGTGTGTGTGTGGCAGGACACACACACACACAAACACACACACACACACAAACGAACAGTATTGTACTCACTAACGCCGCCCCCGCAGCCCACGCCCCGCGCCAGGTACTTCTGCCACCACGGCTGCTCCACCTGCTGCCCCCCGCTGGCCATCACGCTGCCTTATGACCTGCCGGACGTGACCTGACGTGACCTACAAAAGCGACACACGGAGCGACCCTACACGGGATAGTCGATGATGACACACTGACGACCACTGGCACTCACACACACACACACACACACTGACACGCCGCCACAACGGTACTACACTTTCACAAAATACCATATGTATAACTACACGTCTATCCAAATGGACACACACACACACACACACACGTTAAATGTATTACAAACTAGACCACACAAGTATATAACTAGGCCTATACACAACGTTATATATTATGACGTACTCAGTTTCACATGAAGAAGCACATAAAACATTAAATTACTCATGACACAGCAGCAGCAGGGCTTAATTTATTCTAACAACACTATTATCTCTCTCTCTCACTCTCTCTCTCTCTTGTCAGGCAACAAAACCCTCTTTGTTGGGGGTCGCCTTGCTTGTCCTCAATAACCTCTCTCTCTCTCTTTGCATCTTGCAGAGGATATATGTACCACTATACCAGTAGATAGCACTATAGTCGCCAGTCACTTGCCACTGCACTAATGTCGCCAGGCACAATATATTACGAATTTTAGCATCACTACAGACTTTTATGTGCCACTGAAAACATGTAGTGTGATGCCACGTATTGTTCATTCTACCTTGGCCACGTATTGTTCATGTATATAGCCTGCCGTTGGCCACACCCACCCACATTAACCCCAAAGACTCCTTGGAGATACATATTGCGCGTCAAGGCTATATATATATCCCAGTCTACTACTACTACTATTATTACCACCACCACACATTACCACTTTTATAGTAGCCTACCTACTACGCATCCACTTTTTTCAACCACTACTACAAGTCATATGCCTCCATCCCATGCTTATATTTTGGACACATATATAGGAAGGGGTCAAGACTGAATGGAGGTTGTAGCCTATATGGTAGCAGGCCTGACTATAGTTTGTAAAGTATAATAATCATCGCTTGGACGACACATGATAAGCATGCACACGAGATGACAGTTCAACTCTGATGCAGCTCAACAAGGTTATTCAGGGGGACCAAATTAAGACTCTCTCTCTCTCTCTCTCATGTGCCATATGACCTCTGATGTCTGGCACATTTTCCTTTTTTTGGCATTAAATCAATCAATCTCTCTCTCTCTCTCTCTCTCTCTGTACAGACTTCTATTGTTACTGCCAATATTACGACTCCTTCAACTACTACTTAAACTGCTACTACTTATGGTATCAGTCGACCATATTACGTGTGTCTCGACCCAAGTATCAATCAATGGTTCATGTCATGCAGAGGTTTGGATCGAGTTGTTGTGGCGTTGGACTGTGAATAAAAGCACAACTCTTGACACAGAGCAATATGATTCAGTAACTATACACGTGTCTACATCATCCTCTGTCGACCTAGGCACTACTACTACTACTACTACTACTGCTGCTGCTGCTGCTGCTACTATACTTTATACTACTACACTACTACCATCACCATTGCTACTACTACTACCACCACCACTTCTACTACTACAGTACACTACGTGCTACTATTACTACACTTCTACTACTAGTACTACTACCACTACTACTGCCGTCTGCCACAACTACTACGTACTACTACCACTACTACTGCCACTACTATTACTATTGCCACTACTACATCTACGTACTACTACTACTGCTACTACCACTACTAATAGCTACTACTACTATTACTACATTACTGCTGCCACTACCACTATCATTATTACTCCTACTTCTACCAACAATAATAATCTTAATAATAATAATAATAATAATAATAATAATAATAATAATAATACCATCAATATCCCCACTGGCTTCAGAAGAGAGAAAGAAAATGAGAGAGAGAGAGAGAGAGAGAGAGAGAGAGAGAGAGAGAGAGAGAGAGAGAGAGAGAGAGAGAGAGAGAGAGAATCATGACCTTCATAATACCTGTCCATGGGGATGACAGCCTGCCAGGAGAGAGAGAGAGAGAGAGAGAGAGAGAGGGGAGAGAGAGAGAGAGAGAGAGAGAGAGAGAGAGGGGAGAGAGAGAGAGAGAGAGAGAGAGAGAGAGAGAGAGAGAGAAAAGAGAGAGAGAGAGAGAGAGAGAGAATCATGACCTTCATAATACCTGTCCATGGGGATGACAGCCTGCCAGGAGAGAGAGAGAGAGGGGAGAGAGAGAGAGAGAGGGGAGAGAGAGAGAGAGAGAGAGAGAGAGAGAGAGAGAGAGAGAGAGAGAGAGAGAGGAGAGAGAGAGAGAGAGAGAGAAAAGAGAGGAGAGAGAGAGAGAGAGAGAGAGAGAGAGAGAGAGAGAGAGAGAGAGAGAGAGAGAGAGAGAGAGAGAGAGAGAGAGAGAAGCATGACCTCCTTCATAATACCTGTCCATGGGGATGACAGCCTGCCAGGGGGAGGAAGGGGAAGGGGTAGTGTGGCCTGAAGGGGAGGAAGGGGAAGGGGTAGTGCGGCCTGAAGGGGAGGAAGGGGAAGGGGTAGTGTGGCCTGAAGGGGAGGAAGGGGAAGGGGTAGTGTGGCCTGAAGGGGGGGAAGGGGAAGGGGTAGTGTGGCCTGAAGGGGAGGAAGGGGAAGGGGAGTGTGGCCTGAAGGGGAGGAAGGGGAAGGGGTAGTGTGGCCTGAAGGGGAGGAAGGGGAAGGGGAGTGTGGCCTGAAGGGGAGGAAGGGGAAGGGGGAGTGTGGCCTGAAGGGGAGAAAGGGAAGGGGTAGTGTGGCCTGAAGGGGAGAAAGGGGAAGGGGTAGTGCGGCCTGAAGGGGAGGAAGGGGAAGGGGTAGTGTGGCCTGAAGGGGAGGAAGGGGAAGGGGTAGTGCGGCCTGAAGGGGAGGAAGGGGAAGGGGTAGTGCGGCCTGAAGGGGAGGAAGGGGAAGGGGTAGTGTGGCCTGAAGGGGAGGAAGGGGAAGGGGTAGTGCGGCCTGAAGGGGAGGAAGGGGAAGGGGTAGTGCGGCCTGAAGGGGAGGAAGGGGAAGGGGTAGTGTGGCCTGAAGGGGAGGAAGGGAAGGGGTAGTGTGGCCTGAAGGGGAGGAAGGGGAAGGGGTAGTGCGGCCTGAAGGGGAGGAAGGGGAAGGGGTAGTGCGGCCTGAAGGGGAGGAAGGGGAAGGGGTAGTGTGGCCTGAAGGGGAGGAAGGGGAAGGGGTAGTGTGGCCTGAAGGGGAGAAGGGGAAGGGGTAGTGCGGCCCGAAGGGGAGGAAGGGGAAGGGGTAGTGTGGCCTGAAGGGGAGGAAGGGGAAGGGGGAGGAAGGGGGATTTGTCTGATGATTTACTGGAAAATATGATAATTTAAATAATGAAATGACCTGAGCCTAGTGCATACAGCTCCCTCAGTCCATGGCTACATAAGAACATAAGGAAGCTACAAGAGGCCGCGAGACCTACACGTGGTAGTTCCTGTTACTTAACACTACCTACATCCACCTCTCATCCCCATCCATGAAATTGTCTAGCTTCCTTTTAAAGCGATCCCTATTGACTCTGCACTAACTACCTGACAACTGAGTCCATTCCAGTCATTGACCACCCTATTTGTGAACCAGTTTTTCTCTATTTCTTAACCAGTTTTTCCCTATTTCTTTTTTAAATCTATGCTTTTCTAGTTTGAATCCGTTACTTCTTGTTCTACCTTGGTTAATAGCCGTAAGAACTTTTCCTACCTCTCCTTTATTGTATCCCTTTATCCACTTAAAAACTTCTATCATATCGCCCCTTACTCTGCGTCTCTCGAGTGAGTGTAACTTTAATAGCTTCAATATCTTCTTATAACTAAAGTTGCGCATCCCCTGTATCATTTTGGTCATCCTTCTCTGCACAGATTCTAACAAGGCTATCCTGTAATACGGAGACCAAAACTGAACCGCATAGTCTAGGTGAGGTCTGACTAGAGCTAAATAGTGTATAGTAAAAGGAACTACCACGTGTAGGTCTCGCAGCCTCTTGTAGCTTCCTTATGTTCTGATGTTGTTATGTACCATGGAGGTAAGTAACGAGGAGAGTGCCTGTACGGGTGATGCCTCAATACTCTTTGACATGCATGGAGGTCAGACTACTGGTCATCAAAGGGTCATCACAATCCATTCTACTAACATTTATATCTATCTTTAAATGGAGTGACAACCAGTTCCAAGAATGACAGTAAAGTGCATTATAATATGAAAAAATAATGTGTCACCTCCACAGTCTGTGTATTGTGACAGAAAAATACAAATGGAGGAAAAGGACACAAATAGCCATCATTGTGTCCAGGCCTGGCTTGGTAGGGCTGCCCAGGCTGCCATGAGAACACGGGGAACCCCCACCCAGGGTGCTGGATGGGTGCAACAATAGGACCAGTCAATAGTCAGCTGGGTCAATAGGGAGATTTAAAAGGAGGCTGGATAAATTCATGGATGGGGATGAAAGGTGGATGTAGGTAGTGTTAAGTAACAAGAACTACCACGTGTAGGTCTCGCGGCCTCTTGTAGCTTCCTTATTTTCCTATGTTCTTATGTTCTTATGCAACAAATGGAAGCTCTGAGCACACACACCACACAGTCACTGCAGCCATAACAGCCTCCAACCAAACAGTAACATCTGTGCCTTGTTCTCAATTAAATCAAATTCTTCCTTTGTACAATTTATTGCAACTGGTTTGTATCATTCTTTATCCACACAAGTGTAAGCAATCCAGCGACACACACACACAGGTAAGAAATGTGAACAAAACGTAGAAAGAGGTAAAAAAATGGCTATATACAAAGTTCATATATGATATAAAAAATATATATTAGTACAAAGTTTAGTAAAATCTGTATTTTCACACCAAGAGTGAAGATCAGTGCCGTTTCTAGCCTTTTCGGGCCCCTATGTGAAATGGTGTTTGGAGGCGCTATTTTGTAAAACTATGGTGGGGGGATTCCAAGCCCTCTAAGGTGCAGTGCATTTTTTAGGAAATATTACTGGGCGACATTCTTTGGATATCCAGAAAGGTAAAGGCCTACATGTTAAATATAGTTTTATGGATACATCAACTTCACCCTTTTGTATGTTGTGTATAAATAAAGATCCTATGCAGTAATAAGAGTGCACTTCTGGATCTAACACACACAGATAAGATGAACCATTGTATCCAGGAAGGATTTTATGAGCAAATATCTTGTCGCCCAGTAGCTTAAAATTGTTCTTACTGAGCGACAGTTTTCCATCACTGGGAGAAATTTTGGTCGCCCAGTTGTGATGTTAAAAAATGCACTGCTAAGGTGGTCTCAATCTGGTGCACTTTAAGAGGAAAAAGAGACTATACTATAAAAATAAAACAAATAATGGCAGGTTGGGGGCCCCTTGGTGGCTTCGGGGGCCCCTTGGTGGCTTCGGGGGCCCCTTGGTGGCTTCGGGGGCCCTGTGCAACCGCGTAGTTCACATAGAGTAAGAAACGGTCCTGGTGAAGATGTATACACTAAGAAAATTCCATGTTTTCCACCTTTCCCTCACTCAAGACACATAACTGCGACACAACACATCCTTGCTTTAGTCGTCATTACCACCACAAACACCAACCACCACACCTCAGGCCACAGTCCGGCGCGGCCCAGCGAGCGCCACCAGGCAGGGGGAGGCGCGGCACACCCTGAAGGCCACGCCCCCCCCGCCGCCGCACACCGTGAGGGCCGCGCGCACACGACTGTAGTTTGGGCCGGGTACCCGTATCACCGCTCGGGCCGGCTCAGACTCAAAGCTTAGGACGTCCAGCGGCAGACTGGCGGCAGACTGAGGGAATACAGGGCAAGGGTGGGGTTAGAAAGAGAGAGGGAGGGATAGATACATAGATAGATAGATAGATAGATAGATAGATAGATAGATAGATAGATAGATAGAGAGAGAGAGAGAGAGAGATAGGTAGATAAATAGAGAGAAATAAATAGATAGATAGATAGATGGAGATAGAGAAATAGATAGAGATAGATAGATAGAGAAATAGATAGATCGTTAGATAGATATATACGTATAGAGAGAGATAGATAGAGAGAAAATAGAGAGAGAAAGAAAAAAAAAAAAAATATATATATATATAGAGAGAGAGAGAGAGAGAGAGAGAGAGAGAGAGAGAGAGAGAGAGAGAGAGAGAGAGGAGAGAGAGAGAGAGAGAGAGAGAGAGAGAGAGAGCGAGAGCGAGAGCGAGAGCGAGAGCGAGAGCGAGAGCGAGAGCGAGAGCGAGAGAGAGAGAGAGAGAGAGAGAGAGAGAAAAAAAAAAATATATAGATAGATAGATAGATACGTAGATAGTTAGATAGATAGAGTGAAATAGATAGATAAATAGAGAAATAGATAGATAGAGAAATAGATAGATAGATAGAGTGAAATAGATAGATAAATAGAGAAATAGATAGATAGAGAAATAGATAGATAGATAGAGTGAAATAGATAGATAAATAGAGAAATAGATAGATAGAGAAATAGATAGATAGATAGAGTGAAATAGATAGATAAATAGAGAAATAGATAGATAGAGAAATAGATAGATAGATAGAGTGAAATAGATAGATAAATAGAGAAATAGATAGATAGAGAAATAGATAGATAGATAGAGTGAAATAGATAGATAAATAGAGAAATAGATAGATAGAGAAATAGATAGATAGATAGAGTGAAATAGATAGATAAATAGAGAAATAGATAGATAGAGAAATAGATAGATAGATAAATAGACAGATAGTGAGATCATATATTTACCTCTCCAAACATGTCCAACACAGCATCCCGCATCACAACTTGCAACATTTCTGCTGACATCCTATCAGTCTTTGCTTCACCCTCTCTGTGGAAAAAAAGATACAATTAATTTGCTTTTCTATTGCTATTCAGTACACAAAATTAAGGCAATTTGTGGGGGTAAAATAACTCATGTTTTCAATGACACAAAGACTGCTGTAACATGATTCAAGCCATAGTAATACAGTACTGATACATTCCTGTTGGTTTACATAAGAACATAAGAAAATAAGGAAGCTACAAGAGGCTGGGAGACCTACACGTGGTAGTTCCTGTTACTTAACACTACCTACATCCACTTTCACCCCATCCATGTAATTATCCAGCCCCCTTTTTTAAAAGCTCCTTTTGGACTCCACAAAAACCACCTCCTCCGTATTTTTGGTGTGGAGGCAGACAATGGGTGAAAGGTGGATGGGGTAGTGTTAAGTAAAGGAACTCCCGGTAGGTCTGACGGTCTCTTTAGCTTCCTTATTTTCTTATTCTAACAAAGGTAGTCTCTGATTTAGGATGACAATGGGTTTGACAATCATGATGGGGGACCAGTGGGCATCACCGCGGGGGGGCTAAGGGGGGATTTAGCCCCCCCCAAGTCAAAGACTCACCCCCCCAAAATTGCTGCTAGTAGCCTGCTACCCAAAAAACAATAAAAAAAATTTTTACCCAAATTTTTTCCGTGCCAGAGCAAAACCTTTTTTTTCACACTTTTTAAAAAAAGGGGTTTTGATGTTTCATTTAAATGTTAAAATTGTTTGCAACAAACCGAAATTATAAGTATATTTACGGACGGGAGGATTTTTAACACATGGTAGGCGGGTAAACCCTCCGTACCGCCCCCCCAAAGTAACGGTTTAAAGCTGGAAAGGGGGGATTTGAAGGGGAAGTTGGGGGAGGCGGTTCAGTATGGGGTGGTGAGTGTTTGGGAATGGAAACTAGGTCGTCAGGTGGTCAATGGGGTCTATTGGGGTCTTTGGAAGGAGTCTGATGGGGAAGAGGGGTGGAATAGTAGAGTTGGGTAACAGGAACTACCACGTGGGGTCTCAGGGCCTCTTGTAGTTTCCCTTACTTTTTTTATGTTTTTTATGTGGCGGTCAGGTTTTACGGTGGGTTGACATGCGGGTATAGTGTGGTGACTCGCTTAAGGCGCTGGGTGATGTTTTTTCAAATACAGATATCTCATGTTAAGTTGTGTTTTCATCACGGAGGTTATAGGGGGAGCATAAAAGGGTGTTTTGGGGGTTGAGGAAGGGTTTTTGGGGTTTTAAGGAAGGGTTTTTGGGGGTTGGGGAAGGATGGAAGGGTTTTTTGAAGGTAAAAAGGGAGGGAAAGGGTTTTTGGAGTTGGGAAAGGAGGGAAAGGGGTTTTTTGGAGGTTAGGGAAGGGGTTTTGGGTGTTAAGGAAGAGGTTGGGGTGTTAAAAAAGAATTTTTTGGGGTCAAAAATTTGGTTTAAATAGTTATTCTTCTTGATAACAGAATGCAGGGTGTTTTTGTAAGGGATCTCTGTCCCCCCACAACAAAATTTCCTTTACCCCCCCCCCCCCCAACCCCCAGACCCCAGACCTCCCCCACCCCAAACACAGGCCCCCCTCACACACATACACAACACAGACCCTTCCCTTTTCACGCACACACACACACATATGGGCGCCCCCCCTCTAATTACTGGCATAGGCCTAAACCGGGGAGGCCCCCGGTTCCTGGACACTAACAGACTACATTACCTACATAACACCAAATCATAGACGTCGGAACTTCTTTCCTCCCCCTCTACAGCCATCACAGCCATATTTACCTTTTGATGTATTTTCGGGTTTGGCATTGATATTCTCCCCATTACCTTTTTCTCAGCCTTTCATACAGCCAGTAAGCCCTGTTATAAGGCTATTAATGTCCCTAGCCATGAACAACCCCCCCGGCCCCAACATGTAAACACGCTGTGACGTCACAGGCGGCGGGTTGCCGGCAGCCCAGCTCCCCATCCCTTACTAAACCCAAAAAACACCAAAAACTAATATAATGTTTAAAACAACACGGTAAGTAAAATATAGTTAAATAGGGCACAATAAGCCTAAAAAAAACCCAAAAAATAACTAGGAAAATTAAAGAAAAATTGGGGATCAAATAGCCCGAAAAAAAAAAAAAATTTACAACAACACAGATGACTTTTTAATAAAGGGTTTTAAATTCTGAAAAATATGGGTAAAAATATGTTTGTGTATCTTTTAAAAAAGTAACGATCCTATTCAGTGTTTTAACCATGGGGCAATACATGTTGGGGTTTTTTTGATAATTTACCCCCCTTTCCCAACCCCTTTAGTCAGATGTTTCCTCCAGTAAACACGCGAAAACACGTCAAATAGGCACACACAGAAAACGCGGCTGTAAAAGCAAATACACACCCAAAAAACCCCACGTCATTCGAAGGGGGAACAAAGGGTGACGTAAAATTTTTAATAAAAACCCTTAAAAAATAAAAACTAAAAAACAGCCCCCAAGCTCGCGATTCATACATAAAACGATGCGGAAAATTTGAATATATTAAAATACACAAAAATCCCCCTAGTTGAAGTGTAAAAAAAAAAATTATCAACAAAAAAACGCTAAAATCTTTCGGGGTTACTAAAAGATTGCCAAAAATTCTTTTGCGAGGCCCCACATATCGGGGACTTTTATATGAAAAATCTTAAAAAAAGCTGGTGTTTTGAAAAGGTAATGCAAATCCTATATCAGTTGTACGAATAAAAAAGCGAATATTCGTTATAAATACGTAATCGGTACCTCGTAACCTCAGAATTCCCACGAGCCAATCAGCGGCCTGGCTACTCTGTCAGCCAATCAGCGTTCAGGACCCAGCTGGGCGGCCGTGTTTACCAGGATATACAGACGCATTTAAGAGTAAATCAGGTGAGATTTACCCTTAAATACCCTATTTATGGCATATTAGTGATGATAAGAGTATTGTGAAGTGATAAATATAGGTTGAACGATAATATATTGCCGAAAATAGGCTCAAATAGGCTGTGATAGCTGCCGAGAGGGATGAAGGATGATTTTTTGCGTCTGTGATTTGGTGTTATGTAGGTTATGTATGTCTGTTAGTGTCCCAGGAACAAAGCCTACCCCGTGTTTAGGCCTATGCCAGCCTATTTTAGCTCTATGCCAGTATATTAGAGGGGAGGGGGGCGCCTATATGTGAGTGTGTGTGGGGGGGTCTGTGTGTGTGTGTGTAGGGTCGGGGTCTGTGTGTGTGTGGGGTCGGGGTCTGTGTGTGTGTGTGTTGGGGGATCTGTGTGTATGTGGGGGGTGGGTCTGTGTGTGTGTGTGGGTTACAGGGAGTTTCGTACACAAGTTGTTTCGTACCCATGTTTTGTTAGTTGTTTCGTACATAGATTTTGAGTTTTTTCGTACACACCTGGTGTCATTTCGTAACTCTAGTAGTCAAGTTCAACTCTGAGCTTAGTGTACGAAACGACTATGGTTTCATATAGACCAAAGGCTGATTCACACTATACCTAACGTACCGGACGGGCAAAATATTCTTCAATGATAAACATAAGAACATAAGAAAGTAAGGAAGCTACATGAGGCCGAGAGACCTACACGAGGTAGTTCCTGTTACCTTACACTGCCTATACTATCCACCTCTCTTCCCCATCCATGAATTTATCCAGACTCCTTTTAAAGACCCCAATAGACTCCGCATTGACCACCTGTCTACTGAGTCCATTCCAATCATTCACCACCCTATTTGTGAACCAGTTTCTCCCTATTTCCTTTTTAAATCTAAGCTTTTCCAGTTTGAATCCGTTACTTCTCGTTCTACCCTGGTTACTAACCTTAAGAACTTTTCCTACATCGCCTATATTGTATCCCTTTATCCACTTAAAATATTCTATCACGTCGCCCATTACTCTACTAATAAACCATTGTTGTATTCACACCAGAGCGGACCGCCACCTGACCACCAGGGACAGTCACCGCCAGTTGCCGGCCAGGATTCTCAGCGAGAATATTTTGGTGGTCCGTGCTGGTTAGGGTGCGGTGGTTAGCGTGTCTGTGTTGGATAGTGTGACATGGTTCCGCTACACACCGACACAAACCAGTTGCCTGGGTTGACATCCAGCTCTTGTATGGTGCACTACTAGGGATGAAGATACTTTAACCCCTTGAGGCCCAGAACGTAATTGCCATTGTAATATAACCACCATTCAACAATTTTAATGAACATAAGCAATATTATATAGATATGACCTGTTTAATATCCTTGTCCATTAGCTAATTTGGTTTATTTAGTTACTTTTTCGTAGTTTTATGGCTAATAAAAGGGCTATTTTATATACCAAAGGAAAGATCTGGGCGTAAAGGGGTTAACATCACTGGTGCCGAGCCATCGTGTCTGTAAAGCCATGTCCCACAGAGATTACAGCAACAATGGCAAGGATATACTCTGGCCTGAAATAGGGAATACATTACAACAATCAGGAAATTGATGTTATATTTACTTTAGTCAATACAGTATAGTTTGATATTATAAAGTGCAAGTATTTAGGCTACATGAAACACTTGACAAATGAATTCATAATGTAACAATGTAACATTTAATGTCAATGTAAAAATCAATATATAATCAGCTGTTTCAGCACAACTCCATCGCTGTCACCGTGTAACACAGTTAATGTAGCATCAGCGAGCTATCGGTTAGCGAGCAATAGCGAAAGCGATCTTTCCTGTTACAAGGACAGGAGTACTGCGACCGTACTGCCGGAGACCTGACGCTGCAGTGTGAATACACGTGCCGGTGGCGGCCAGTGCCTATAGGCAATGTAGGAAAAGTTCTTAAGGTTAGTAAGCAGGGTAGAGCGAGCAGTAACGGATTCAAGCTGGAAAAGCGTAGATTTAAAAAGGAAATTGGGAGAAACTGGTTCACATATAGGGTGGTGAATGATTGGAATGGACTAAGTCGTCAGGTGGTCAATGCAGAGTCTATTGGGGTCTTTAAAAGGAGTCTGGATAAATTCATGGATGGGGAAGAGAGGTGGATATAGGTAGAGTTAGGTAACAGGAACTACCACATGTAGGTCTCACGGCCTCTTGTAGCTTCCTTACTTTCTTATGTTCTTATGTAAAGGCAGTGGGAGCCAGGGTAAGGCAGTGGGAGGCAGGGCAACACAGGACGGGAGGCAGGGCAACACAGGACGGGAGGCAGGGCAACACAGGACGGGAGGCATGTTAACACAGTGGTAGGCAGGTAAAGGCAGTGGGAGGCAGGGTAACACAGGACGGGAGGCAGGTTAACACAGTGGGAGGCAGGTTAAGGCAGTGGGTGGCAGGGTAACACAGGACGGGAGGCAGGTTAACACAGGACGGGAGGCAGGTTAAGGCAGTGGGAGCCAGGGTAAGGCAGGGTAACACAGGATGGGAGGCAGGTTAAGGCAGTGGGAGCCAGGTTAAGGCAGTGGGAGGCAGGTTAACACAGTGGTATGCAGGTTAAGGCAGTGGGTGCCAGGGTAAGGCAGTGGGAGGCAGGTTAAATCGGCTTTTAGTTACTTTATCATGATCATGTACTTTATTCTGTTTAACTACAGTATCCCATGTACCTGTTTTTGTGCAATAAGGGAAATACCTTGAATATATTGTAAGTTTATATATATATATTTTTTTCATGATCAAGATAAAACCTTACTGAGAAACAAACCAAAAACATGCATTGTGCAATTCCTTTGTGTTTGTTAGTGGAGAGAGAAAAATGGCAATTTTATTATTTTGTATAAACAGAATAAAATTATTCTTCAAATTATCAAATTTAGTTAATATGGTATGATGCATGGTATAACTATTAATTTATGTGTCATGTAATTAAAGCTTAATTCCACTTTCTTCTCTTTTTTGGGCCTCAATATTACCCTGGAACTGATTAATTTTCAAAATTACCCCCCGACCCCCCAGCTGGATAGCCCATCACCACCCCGGGGCTAAAGCCCCCCAAATTTTTTTTTTCATGGTGACGCCACTGGTGGTGACATGAGAGATCAGTGACAGTGGTATTCTGGGTAATTCTAAATAATAATGCCGCACGCAATGAACGACTAGCAGCATAGTAGCCAAATCATCAACACTAATAATCATATAATATACTGTACTGGAATAGCATATTATGTACAGAAGGTAAAACAAAGGTTGGAAAATAGAAAATTCTCACAGCTTAGATGTCTGCGCTGAGGTTAAGTCCACAACCTAGCACTGCGGTTGAGTCAAGTTAAGAGGTTATATGTGGGGTAAGACTAAATTTAATAATATCCTTAACTATTTAAGCCGTTGAGTTTGTTGGAGACAGTTAGTTGGAGGGGAGGGATGGGAGACGTTGCAAGTCAGGATTTAGTCTCAGAATAATGCAGTCTCGTTATTTAGAAATGCTGGTAAATTGGTACTTTCAACCTGTAGGCTAATTGAGTAAGAGGTTAAAAGTGGTCTTTTCCTATGTATTTTGATGTGTTAAGAATAATGGTAACATTCAAAATTGTCAGAAATGCCTCATTTAGCAGTTATCCCTCCCTCCAAAACAAACCTGGGGACCCGTCAGAAACGGCCATCGGTTTTGGGCGGGGAAAGTGGAAACTGGTTATTTTGTACGGGAAGTAGATGATGTGGATGACGTAAAATATATCTGGCAAACACTCTATGGGATGACATAAGGCCGAAAATACATACAAATATATAACTAATAAAATAAACGGGAATTACCTACCTACTCCTGGAAAATTTCCTAGTTAAATCTTTACAATGGTAAAGCTGTTATACAATACATGGACATTGGTTATGTAACCTGACATAACCCCCCCCCCCTGGTAGTTCACTAACCTAACCTGGACGTTGGTTGCATAGCCTGACCTAAAGCGGAAATAGGGATAACTGTAAAATGAGGTATTTCCAACGATTTCTAAGGTGACCATCATTCTTAACACATCAAAATACATAGGAAAAGAGCACGGTAATAATGGAGGAGAGTTTCACGGTCGTATTCAGAGACACCAACTACTTTTTCTTGGCCTACAATAGGTGCTTGTTCTAATGGTGCTTGTTTTATTTTGCGCAAACCAAAAAAAAAAAAAGAAAAAAAGTATTTTGTGGTTAAGGTTAGGTTAGGTTTCTTAAAAACCTGTAAGGTTAGGTTAGGTTAGGTTTCATTAAAACATAAGGTTAGGTTAGGTTTCATTTTTTTTTTTCATTTTGGTTTGCGCAAAATAAAACTAGCACCATTAGAACAAGCACCTATTGTAGGCCAAGAAAAAATAGTTGGTGTCTCTGAAAACGACCGTGAAACTCTCGTCCATTATAACCAAGAGCACTTTTAACCTCAATTACTGGTTGAAAGTACGAAAATACAGACTTTCCGTGACAGATTCCTATAGGTACCAAAAATGCCCTGAAACACTGGACACTATATTTGATGGCATGCCAGTGAAGCAGGAACACACTTTTAGGTGCTGACGAGGAAAGTATCAGTGACAGGGGTATTGTGAGGTGTGTTGCACTCCTGAACGTGTGAGAGATCCATGTGGGAAATGATAAACCTGTCATACATTCCATATTTGACGGTGACTGACAATAAGAGGAAAAAAATTAAAAGGCAGAATAAGAGAAGACAACTAACTAAAGACCCAGACAGTAAGAAGAAACACGTCAGGGAGTGTCGTTGAAAAAGGCCAGACTACCGACCCACAACTGAACTCCCAGTCCCATAGACCACCCTGCTGCACCATGACTCACACTGCTATCTCCATGTACCAATGCGTCGGCTCAAGCTTCTCCATCACTTCAACCTTATAACTGATCTTTCTATTAGTCACACGGAGCACAGAGGTAGTGTGGCCTCTTTGCCTCAACAGCCCGCCACGCCTGTGAGCGGCGAACGTGTCTTTGTTTACATGTGACAGCTGAGCAGTGTTGAAACGTTTGACGATTGAACGTTTCCACGGCATGCTGGCTTTACTGGGGGGAAATTCTTGATTGGCTTATTCCAAAACATTTAATCCGAATTTCTAATCTATTACTTCATATTTCCTATCTTTGCTCACTTACTTTCAGTGAGAGGAGAGCCCCCTGCGGAGATTGAGATTGATTTAATGCCTAAAATGGTGAATGTGCCAGATAAGAGATTGATCTAATGCCAAAAAGAGGGAAATGTGCCAGACAAGAGAGAGAGAGAGAGAGGAGAGATTGATTGATCTAATGCCAGAGGATGTTGCAGCGGAGAGGATGATGAGGAGTGATGATCTAATAGTTGAGCGAGAACGTTATCAATGCCAGGGGTTTGCCATAGGATAGTAGAGATGATGTGTTGAGATAGCTACTGATGTTGCTTACTAGGTTTATACTTAATGGAGATATTCAGCCAGGAGTATCTCCTGAGAAAGAATCAGTGACATTGACAATGCCAAAAAAGGAGATAATGAATCGTCTCCCAGACCAATGGATAGCTATAACTGTTGGAGACAAGTAGTACGATTGGACAATAATAGGTAGGCCTACCTACAAAGAATTCATTCAGCCAGTGTTCATTCCTTCCATCAACAAGGAATATGGCTTATCTTGTTCAAACAGCTTCCCTGTGCCAACTGCAAGCTTATACTTCTGCACGATTGCTGTTAACATTAATACCAGTGAACAAATTATATTTATTGTCACTAACCAAAAAACATACAACATTTTCCTATTGCATGTTAACTATAGATATACATAACAAAGGTTCATCTTTTAATGTTTCCTGCGTTGGCTGTGAACAAACTTTCCCTTTGCCTGTTGTTAAATAACTCAGTGAACAAAGGGCTTATCTTTTACACTATTGCCTGTTAACCGTTTAAATAACCAGTGAACAAAGGGCTTATACAATCACCTTAGTGTGTGACAGGTGTGTGTTAGTATAATAGTATGGTTCCTGCACCTCAATGTACTTATAATATCTTTCATTAGTTGGAGACACTTAGTAAATACTGCGTTCAATGTACCACTAAAACCAAAATGATAGTTATTATTATTTACATTTTGGCTTCATTTCACTATTCCTGGCGCGGGCTGTCACTTCATGTTGTTGATTCTGGTCACTTTTCACAACACATGATAACAACATAAGGAAGCTACAAGAGGCTGGTAGACCTACACGTGGTAATTCCTGTTCTTATAATACACATTCATTGCCTAATCACCCTTCCCCTATGCATAAGTATTTGTCTTGTCGTCTTTTAAACTCCCTATCAACTCTGCACTAAACTTATAACTGAGTGCATCCCTATTATCAGAGGGAGATCTGATTTCTGTACATATCTAGAATGTTAGCTCTCTACATTTCCTCGGCAGATTAGGTTACAAGTTGGATACATGTACTGTACAAGATCTGCCTAAGTCCCGCAACAGTCCTGGTAAAGCTCCTCACACACCATGGCAGGTGAAGCAATAACTCTTTCTCTTCACATTGAAAAAGAAAGAAAGCTATCTCTTCACATTGAAAAAGAAAGAAAGCTATCTCTTCACATTGAAAAAGAAAGAAAGCTATCTCTTCACATTGAAAAAGAAAGAAAGCCATCTCTTCACATTGAAAAAGAAAGAAAGCTATCTCTTCACATTGAAAAAGAAAGAAAGCTATCTCTTCACATTGAAAAAGAAAGAAAGCCATCTCTTCACATTGAAAAAGAAAGAAAGCTATCTCTTCACATTGAAAAAGAAAGAAAGCTATCTCTTCACATTGGAAAAGAAAGAAAGCTATCTCTTCACATTGAAAAAGAAAGAAAGCCATCTCTTCACATTGAAAAAGAAAGAAAGCTATCTCTTCACATTGAAAAAGAAAGAAAGCTATCTCTTCACATTGAAAAAGAAAGAAAGCTATGTCTTCACATTGAAAAAGAAAGAAAGCTATCTCTTCACATTGAAAAAGAAAGAAAGCCATCTCTTCACATTGAAAAAGAAAGAAAGCTATCTCTTCACATTGAAAAAGAAAGAAAGCCATCTCTTCACATTGAAAAAGAAAGAAAGCTATCTCTTCACATTGAAAAAGAAAGAAAGCTATCTCTTCACATTGAAAAAGAAAGAAAGTATCTCAATGAACGAAGCAAAGCTATCTCTTCCTTGAAAGAAGAAAGCTATCTCTGAACATTGAAATATGCAAAAACTATCTCTTCATAAATGCAACATTCTTCAATTGAAAAGGAAACTACCTTCATTGAAAGGAGCTTCTCCTTTCCTTGAAAAGAAAACTATCTTTCACATTTAAAGAAAAAGCTATCTCTTCACTGAAAGAAAGAAAGCATCATTAAAAGAAAAAAGAACATACTACACATTTATAAGAGAAAAAAGCTAAATGTCACCAGAAATATTTCTCTGAATAGCTAAATTCCTGCAACTTAATCTTAGCCCAAAATCAAATTTCTTTTTAATTTCGGCTATCTGTAGTCCAGTCTTGTAGTACTTATTTTCTTATGTTTTATAGAATAATTTTGTTCTGTGTCCACATACGCGAATGTGGTCAAATCAGTACATTACCTAATTTTTATAGAGAACAACAAATTTTTCAAACGAAAAATTGGCTGAATCCGGTTAATTCCAATTTACCTGAGGTAAAACGATGATCTTTGAATTGTATCATAGAATTTAGTGACAAAGAATTTCTAGAGTCTAACTGTCACCTGCCACTAGCAATGTGAATGCAGTTGCTTCAAGTTTTATGGCTAAAAGAAATTTTTTATAGCAAGGAATAAATCTTTGGCGTTGAAGGAAGTCATATATGATGTAATGGATAACTCTGTATTTTAACAGAATAGGAATAACAGACAAATGCTTCACAGCCTCAAAATTTCAGGTAATACAAGAAATTATAATCAGGGAATACACGTGTATGTCTCGCGCTCTTGATGAGATCCTGTATTAATATACTATGGTTAAAAATGCCTCAGCTTCATCAAATAAGGTAAAAAAATGATAACAGAATAACGGTAGCTCGCGGCTCTTGTCTTCCTTATATCTTATGCTATGGTTACATTTGTGCACCTTCCCCTCACTGGGCAAGGCGACAAAGGCCTCGTAAAATAATAATAATAACAATAATAATGATAATAACAATGCTCTCGGCCCCTAAAATAAGGTAATACAAGAAATGATTACAAGAAAGGAACTACCACATGTAGGTCTCGCAGCCTTTGTAGCTTCCTTATTATCTTATGTTCTTATGGTTACAATTTGTGCCACCTTCCCCTCACTGGGCGACAGGCAGAACAAAGGCCTCGTAAAATAATAATAATAACAATAATAATGATAATAACAATGCTCTCGGCCCCTAAAATAAGGTAATACAAGAAATGGTTACAGTTTGTGCAGCCTCAGCCTTCCCTCCTCACTGGGCTATAGGGAGGGCAAAGGCCTCGTACACGTTGGCTCCGAGGGCGTCGAGGCGGTCGTTGGTGAGCACCTTCTGCAGCAGCTGGCCCGGCGTGGGGGAGAGCGCCGCGTGCACGATGCCTGACAGCACGGGCACCAGCTTGGCCACGGGCACGGCGCTGTTGCTGATGAAGCCCGAGCACTGCGGAGGCCCGGCCAGTGCTGTGGACAGTGTGTCTCCGGAGTCTGGTGATGTTCCCGGATCCAAGTCTCGGCTTATGCTGTCTACCCACTTCTCTGTAGACTCATCAACCTCTTGTTGGCCTTTAGATACAGGATAAAAGTCTGCCATTCTGTCCAGCACAAGATTAAAGCCTTGCTGTATTAAGGTGTCCATCACAGTGTTAAAGTCTTCGCTGTCCAGAATGTCGCTGGTCTCAATGAGCATGTTATACAGGACCTTCTCTTCCTCAGACTCCCCGTCAGGAGGCACAGGCAGCTGCAGGACATACTTGCTCCACGGCTCCACCTTGTGCCGCCGGCCCGAGCCACCACAGTGCAGGCTGCTCTCCCCGGCCACCACCAGCCGGACCTCCTGGAAGATGGCCTCCAGCTGGGCCAGGGTGAGGGGCCGGTTCAGGGGAATGCCAGTGACTAACTGAGTGACAACTTGTGTGACGTGTTGCACAAGTTTAGGAATTCCTTCCTCTACTAAGAAGTGCACGGCTGTGAGATACTTCTGCTGCAGGGTCTGGGAGATGGGCAAGCCAGCGTGGCCCGTGTGAACGAGGTCGCCAAAAGTGTAGCCTCCGAGGAGCATGAGCTGCATGCGTATGGCGGCGGCCACCAGGCTGCCCACGTACACGGTGGACACGGCTCGGCTGAACCCCACGACCTTCAGCTGCTCCCAGATGTTGCGCTTGTGCTGCGGCTGTTCCTTCACAGCCTGCAGCAGCGACTCAGCGTCCAGCTCCCTCCCCAGCACCTCCTTCATGCTGCCGACAGGCTCACACGTCATGGCGTCTGAGTGTCGTAGTGCTGTCGCGCTTGCTTCCACCGCCGGTCTGCTGGTCGTGCACTCCAACCGTTCCTCGGCATAGTGGGCCGCCGGCCCTACAGTACCCCCCCCACACAACTTCTGCGGTGGCTGTACAGCAGTCTTTCATGCGGAAACATGCACCACGGTGATCTGTGTGTCTGTGCTGCCAGGCCAGCAGTTAACTACTCCTCAGTGGGACGGGGCTGCTGTGACGGGCCTTCCATTACAGACCGGGATTGGTTGCTACTTTCTGCAGGCGATTGGCGACAAAGTTAGTTGAGTCGATGAAGCGTTGGACACAGTTGGTGATGCAGCCCTCGGCGCGGGACTCCAGGCGGGTGGAGGGCCGGTCCATGCACTTGTCCCAACACTTCTCTGTAGCTCATGCACCAGAACCTGAAAGCCAAGACAGCATTAATAAACATAGGAAGCAATTTGTCCTGAATAATTTGTGGGATAATCTACAGTAAGGCCTCTCGTATTCGGACCCTCTATATTCGGACTTTGACATTAATCGGAACCTCTCTTTTTTTTTTTTTTTTTTTTTTGGGTGTCGAAATTCTAAGCAATTATATATCGACACCTAATTTTGTTTTTTTTTTCTTTTTTTTTTTTTTTTTTCTTTTTTTAGGGGTTGAAATTTCCTAGCTATATACATATACACCTAGATTTTTTTTTTTTTTTTTTTTTTTTTTAGGGGTCGAAATTTCCTAGCTTATATATAATTATACACCTAATTTTTTTTTTTTTTTTTTTTTTTTTACATAGCCCCCCATTATTCGGCGGATCCTTGCATTACTCGGACCACTCCTTGGCCCAATTAGTCCGAATATGAGAGGTTTTACTGTATTACAATAATTTTACATTTCCCAACACAGTGGAATCTGCGTGTCCACTCTGACGCCTCTCCCAAGGAACTGCCTCAAGGTGGAGGGAAGCAGTCTCCCACTCTTCCTTTTACCCACACAGAAAACAAAGTAAAACAAGGTCCTTAAAACTTTGTGAGACATGGGAAGTAAACGTTATAGAAGACATGTCAGCGTGTCTCGGGATGACCTCCTCAGCCTCTGCCGGGTGACTCTTTGAGCGAGTCATGACCCGCTACCTGCCACACCACCACGAGCTGCACACAAGACACAAGGTACTAATGCATATAAGAACATAAGAAAATAAGGAAGCTACAAGAGGCTGGGAGACCTACACGTGGTAGTTCCTGTTACCTTACTTAACACTACCTACATCCACCTTTCATCCCCATCCATGAATTTATCCAGCCTCCTTTTAAAACTCCCTTTTGACTCCACACTAACTACCCGACGACTGAGTCCATTCCAATCATTTACCACCCTATTTGTGAACCAGTTTCTCCCTATTTCCTTTTTAAATCAACACTTTTCCAGTTTGAATCCGTTACTTCTTGTTCTACCCTGGTTACTAGCCATAAGAACTTTTCCTACGTCTCCTTTATTGTATCCATAAAACCACTTAATGCATGTATATATTTTTTGTGGGCAAACTTCAAGAAACAATCAAGTTTTTAAAAATCTATTGAACTAAAACAGAATTAAACATTCACATACGTACACGTGAATACATTTTGTACATTTGCTAACTTCACATCACCTAACAAACACATTCAAGTTCACTCAAGTTTCTCATATTATTTCAACATTTTGCCTGATCTTTGACATCTACGGTAAGTTATTAGGTACATAAATACACCATTATTCACTTTAACTTTATTGTACATTTTTATAAAAACTGGTTACATTGCTAAATTCATGTCTCACTCTGTTGTCACAAGGTTCAATCAATTCTATGGCTTACGTACTTCCATGCAGGATACATATTTCAGACCCGTTACTTAGATCTGTTTGAGGCGACATCCTTGTTATTGTAAGACAGCGGAAGAAGCTCTGGCGATTAATTTATATGTATATTAATCCCTCTCGGTAAGCTGTCATTATATATAGACACAATGGGGAGGGTTCTGCCGTCACCTGTCACTGTATAATCCCCCTCGAGGTAGAGCTCTCGACTCCCCACTCCTGCTAACGTCAATAACACTATAGTCGCCACTGCACTAATGTCGCCATGCAATATATTACGAATTTAACCCCTTGAGGCCCAGAATGTAATTTCCATTGTAATTTGGGTACCATTAGACAATTTTTAGTGAATATAAGCAATATTTTATAGATATGACCTGTTTAATACCTTGTCCACTAGTTAATTTGGTATATTCAGTTACTTTTCGTAATTTTATGGTTAACAACAGACGATTCTATATAGCAAAGGAAAGATCTAGGCGTGAAGGGGTTAACATCACTAGACTTGTATGTGCCACTGAAGACAGGTATACAATATAAACTACTGTGCATGCCTCTTTAGTGGCACATACAAGTCTGTAGTGAGGTTAAAATGTAATATATGGCGCCTGGCTACATTAGTGCAGTGGCGACTAGTGTTGTTGACGGTAACTGCACATATATTCAGGGGAGACAATAACACATCACACATCATCTGGTTCATTGTGAGTACATTTCAGGCGCCTATAATTGAAACGGCACAAGCGCCACTTTTAAAAAAACTGAGAAAAACGCGCTTAAAGTTTAATCTAAGAAAATCAAGATATGAAACGGCACAAGCGCCACTTTTTATCAATGAAAAAAATGCACCTAAAGTGTTTTCAAAGTAAATCAGCAACAAATGAAGATATTGTAATGGGGTTTGTTTGCGTTTTTCTCCGTTTTTTAAAAGTGGCGCTTGTGCCGTTTCAATTCTAGGCGCCTGATTTCAACTGTGCCAAAATGATGCTAATAATGTGGCTGTACAGGAAACCCTCACTAATTCTAACTAATAGGGGGGGGGGGGGGGGGGGGGGGGAGACCAGGGTCGAATTAGCCGATGGTTACCTCTAGCCCCTCCAACAATAAGAACTCACTCAAACATGCCAAAACAGCACAGATTGTATTACTTGTACTCACCAAAACCATCGTATTTATAAGATAACGATCGTATCTCTGGTCACTGTTCGAATTATGGAAAGTTGTTGAAAATTTGAACTGCTCTGAAAACAGGTTGAATTATCCAGAGTTTGAATAGAGAAGGTTTACTGTGGTAGCAGCTTGAAGTACAGTAACAGAAGGGCATAGAGGCATAGGGGAGAGCGGGGCAGGTTGCATCGAGGGTAGGTTGCATCATTGCCTCTAACTCGCATTAACTTTTTTTATCATTATTATTTATTGTTGTAGTTGTAGTAGTAGTAGTTTATTGTAGTAGTAGTAGTAGTATTAAGATGATGTACGTGTGATAACATGCGAGTTAGAGGCAATGATGCAACCTACCCTCGATGCAACCTGCCCCGCTCTCCCCTACATATCCCCCTCCAGGACCCATGCAGGTGGCGGGGCTGCCGACCAGGAGGGGTGAAGACAGTCCTGGCTAACCTTACAGCGTGGGTGATGTAACAGGCAGTCACCCCTTCATTAACCCCTTGAGACCCAGAACGAAATTTCCATAATTTGGGTATACCATTAGACGCTTTTTAGTGAATATAAGCAACATTTCTTAAATATAACCTATATAATATCCATGTCGACTAACTTTTTTGGTATATTCAGTTAGTTTTTGTAGTTTTATGGCTAACAACAGACAATTTTTTATAGCCAAAGGAAAAATCTGGGCGTGAAGGGGTTTAACACACTCGGCACTGACTGTGATGGGGCTACCGTCAACAACACTATAGTAAAACCTCTCATATTCGGATTAATTGGGCCAAGGAGTGGTCCGAGTAATGGGGGATTATGTTAAAAAAATAAAAAAAAAAAAAAAAAAAAAAAAAAAAAAAAATCTAGGTGTAGCTAGGAAATTTCAACCCTAAAAAAAAAAAAAAACAAAAAAAAAAAATAAAAAAATAAAAATTATATAGTAAGGTTTTATAAATAGTAAAAAATTCGACCCTAAAAAAAAAAAAAATCTAGGTGTATAGCTAGGAAACTTCGACCCCCCCCCAAAAAAGAGGTAGTCCGAATAATAGGGTCCGAATACGAGGATTTACTGTATAGTCGCCACTGCACTAATATCACCAGGCGCCATTATTACAAATTTAAGCATCACTACAGACTCGCATGTGCCACTAAAGAGGCACGCACAGAAGTGTATATTATGTACCTGTCTTTAGTGGCACATACAAGTCTGTAGTGATGCTAAAATTTGTAATAAATGGCACCTGACGACAATAGTGCAGTGGTGACTATAGTGTTATTGATGGTGCTATAGGGAACTAGACACAGTGCACCATAATGTCATTGTACAACACAGAATACCATGACAGGAGCCTGGGAGGTGAGAACATCTACATGCTGCTACAAGTGCCTGGTTACCTGTAGCTTATGTGTTGATGTAGAGGCATCCTAGAGGCACCCTGCTGTTACAAGTATCTGAACACTGGATAACTGGAGGCTGTTAACAGTATCTGGACATCTAACACCATTATAAACATGAATACTTATCACATATCTTCATGGTATCACAGGCACTCCCCTACGTACTTCCATGCATTCAAGTTACGTACAAACCTGCCTGTCAATACAACTCGTGGCTTTCACGGATGTTTTGCCGCCTTTAGAGTGAAGACAGTGGTGGGGGTGATGGCAGGAAACATTGAACTACTGTATACAATTTAGGGCTGGTCAAATATACCGCAGAGTATTATTGGGGCATGGCTGTCCTGTGCAAACTTTTTCTTACAACGCTTCGTTAAGTGCTAAGTATCAACAAGAGTGTCACCTTGCATACCTTTCAAGCCCCGTACAAAGCCCATTGTAACCTCTCAGTAATAGTTTCTTATACTTTCCATGTATTTGCTGTATGATAAGGATGCTTTGGTAGGTGGCTGAGGTTATGTACTCTTTCCATATGACGTGTTTCAGGACAATGCACTTAAGAGTTCCTCACGGGTCCATGAATAAATTATGAATAACTCCATGAATAATCTCTGTACAGCATCCTTACACCATGAGTCACTGATGTACGTAAGCAGAGCCGCTCCTGTATACACCCCCCCCCAATACAATGCACCTTGAGGCTGTTGCAGATATCTGGACACAAGTGTTGCTATAGGTATCCTAACACTTATTCATCAAACACAATGTGGTTGTTACGCTTGGTATTCTGTGCCTCCCGGAAAGCCTTCTGCAGGAGCTTCTCTCGTCCCCGCAACTCGCCGGAGCAGCCCTGCGGCCGCTTCACACTCTTGTTCTTCTTGTTCCTGCGCTCGGACCAGCAGGCAACAATGCGCTGCCAGTACTCCTCCTCCGCGCCGCCGCTCACCACCTCCATGCGGCTCCAACACCCGGTCTTCCTGTACGCCGCCGCCGCCGCCTCACCCGTGAACCGGACAAACACGTCCCGCTCGGTGGCGCTGACGTCCACGTACGCCACGCCGCCGCCCTCACGGATGGTCTCCCGCAGCTTCTTGGGGTCCTGGGGCGGCTCCTCAAAGCTGATCTTGATGACCGAGTTAGGCGTGAACTGCGGCTTGAGGCTGTGGTCCTTCTGGGGTGTGGTGTCCCTGGGTGGTGGCGCCTCCCGGGTGTCTGGTGCCTCATCGTAATAGTTGTCACCCTCAAAGTGCCTGTCAGCAGTCTCAAAGTGCCTCTCAGCGGTCTCAAAGTGCCTCTCAGCGGGGTGTCTGCTGAACTGAGGCTGATAATACCGGTCATGGAGCTGCATCTTGAGCAGCCTCATGTTATCTCTCTGTGCATTCAGGTATTTGTTCCTTAACTTCTTCCAGTCTTCCTTAGACATGACCCTCAGGTAGATGCTGTCAATGACTTCCTTCTCTTTCTTTTTGCGCTTGCGTTTCTTCTTCTTGTTCTTCTTCCCGCCGGCCGAGGGTGCCTCCCCCCCCTCGGCGCCGGGCTGGGCCTCACCCCCACACCCCTCCATGGCTTCTCCCTCCTGGGGACCCACATCATCTGACTCACTCTCATCTTTACTTACTTTCAGTTTTTTGCCACTTACTTCCCCACTCTCATCATCCAACTTCCTTTTCTTCTTGCCATTCTCCTCCTCCCCCCCAGAGGCCTCCATGGTCCCAGCACCGCCACTCTCCTTGCCGTCACCCACACTCAGACCGTCACTCTGGCCCTCCAAGCCACTCGCCTCCGTCGCCTGCTCCTCTGAGGTGCTCTCAAAACTCTTGATGCTCTGCAGCTGGGCGGGGTCTGTGGTGGGAGAGATCTTGCACTCCAGGGCACCAAAGGCCTCCAGGGCTGAGTTGGCCATCTCATGAGTCTTGAACTCCACAAAGGCAAAACCCTTGGGTCTGCCGGAGCGGTGGTAGCGGGGCAGGGACACGTAGTCGATGGCGCCGTACTCCCCGAACACCTGGCGCACCCAGTCGTGGTCGGCGTTGGAGGGCACGTTCTCCACGTAGATGGTGCACTGCATCTCGTCCGCCTTGGTCTCCACGGCCGTCCTCCTCCTGACCTTGAGGCCGTCCTCAGACAGTTCCAATAGGGAGGACTTGCTGATGGCTTTCTTCAGGAAGGTAAAGTCACTGGTCATGGACCTGATTTTGTTGAACTTGAAAAATGTCTGGAGGTCAATGTAGGGACCGTCACTGAGCAGGCCGGCCATGAAGCGGTCCTTGGTGGTGTTGGCCGCACTGAAGTAAAAATCCATCTGGTCGGCAATCTGGTGCAGCAGGCGCTTCTTGCGCTTCCTGCACTCCTTGGAGGCAGCCTCTTCCCCCGGTGCCCCAGGCTGCTGTGGGGGTGCGGGAGTCTCCTCCATGACTCCCTCCCACACAGGGGTTTGCTGGCCTGTTATTTCTGTGTTTCTTCTTGGCTCTTCTAGTGCAGCTGTAGACAAGAAACAATGATGCTGTCAATACCCACTCTCAGCCTGCTGGAAGTCACTCACAACACACCACCAATACAACACAACAACACTAGTGGCTGACCAGTGTTTTCTGTCATTGTTTTCAACCCATGAATTCTTAGGAAACCATAGATTTTCCAGAGGTACACATGAAGGTTTGCACTTTGATTGTTAATATATCACACTTGACACTTTGATTGGTAATATATCACACTTGACACTTTGATTGGTAATATATCACACTTGACACTTTGATTGTTAATATATCACACTTGACACTTTGATTGGTAACATCCTTTGCCATGGAGACACCTGTTTGCACGGATGCCGCCTGAGTGGCAACACCCGGACCCCAACACTTCCCAGGGCTTGTAGCAACTAGACTTTTTTTTTCTAACATCTATAGTGATATGATTAACATCTATAGTGATATGATTAACATCTATAGTGATATGATTAACATCTATAGTGATATGATTAACATCTATAGTGATATGATTAACATCTATAGTGATATGATTAACATCTATAGTGATATGATTAACATCTATATTGATATGATTAACATCTATAGTGATATGATTAACATCTATAGTGATATGATTAACATCTATAGTGATATGATTAACATCTATAGTGATATGATTAACATCTATAGTGATATGATTAACATCTATAGTGATATGATTAACATCTATAGTGATATGCCAAAAAGTAGAAATCCATAAAAAAAATCATGGTAGATATTCAATACGTAAAGAAAACTATGGCAATATACATATAGTATAATACAAAATCTGTACACAAACAAAATAACACGACCTCTGTAATGCTACGTGTACTGTGGTGCTGGAGCCAAGGGTGATGTATAAACAACATTGAACCCCTTGAGACCTGTCATTTCCATTGTAATTTGTGTACCATTAGATGACATTTTTAATGAATATAAGCAACATTTTATAGATATGACCTGTTAAATGTCCTAGTCGAATAACTAATTTGGTATATTCAGTTACTTTTCGTTATTTTATGGCTCGACAACATACATACAATCTTTTATAGCAAAGGAAAGATCTGGGTGTGAAGGGGTTAATGTGCCATGTGCCAAGCCTCTGTCTCCCCCTCCTGGCGCCCCCACACTGCTGTGCCTTCAGGGGCATTGTGACACCAGCAAGATATCACAGTCATGGCTGCTACTCACATATTTCACACACTCTACAAATGCTCTCCAGAAAATAAACCAATTTTCCTTTATCACTGTGTTAGAACATAAGAAAATAAGGAAGCTATAAGAGGCCGTGAGACCTACACGTGGTAGTTCCTGTTACTTAACACTACCTACATCCACCTTTCATCCCCATCCATGAATGTATCCAGCCTCCTTTTAAACCTCTCTATTGACCCCGCACTAACTACCTGTCTACTGAATCCATTCCAATCATTTACCACCCTATTTGTGAACCAGTTTTTCAACGCTTTTCCAGGTTGAATCCGTTACTTCTTGTTCTACCCTGATTACTAGCCGTAAGAACTTTTCCTACATCTCCTTTATTGTATCCCTTGAACCACTTAAAAACTTCTATCAGATCGCCCCTTACTCTACGCCTTTCGAGTGAGTGTACGCCAAAAACAGACGCTGCCATCCAATGAGAGCCTATGGAATCCTTCACCGCTGCATTTCCATAATCTAATTATCGATGAAGGGAAAATGTTGGCATAGCAGTTCCGTGTACAGCCACACTATTATACTGAACACTTACTACATACAGACTTGGGCTTTGGCTTTGAGTCGTCCAATGTGTGCATGATATGAAGACATCAAGATACCACCAAGTAATCGGCAGACTCCTGAACAGTGAGGTGCGGCAAGGACATGGCGACAAGGTTACATGTCATACAAGGGTTCCCTACCATGGCATCATAATGAAAGGGATCTGTCCAAACAACACTACATAAATTGTACCCAAAAAATACTTGAAATTCATAACATGGTGCAGTCAAAAAATGCCGTGGCCATTCACACACAAGCTGCCACAACATGCCTCACACAATGGCGCTGAAATTGTGATGCAGACACTACCTGCACCCGATAATACTTTCCCTTTCTTGTTAATGAAAATTGGTGAGTGAATAAGTCCATAAAGCATGATGGTCTGTCAGTATACAGGGGCTGAAGGCAGTGCAGCCCCTAGGTGCGCATCCAGGCTGTCAGGGCGGCACCACATGCACACCAAGATCATGCATTCACAAGATTGGTGTTCATGAATTGCGCTGTGATTTATGTGCACCAATACAAAGAGACCTCAATGATATCAGGAGACAGGTTCCATGGAGGTTGTTCTGATACCACATCCTCCTATACCATAAGGGATTCATTACCTTCATTGATGAGATATACATTGATTCATTGGGGGATGTGTCCCTGCTTTGTGACCTATACTGGTTCTCTTGCAAGGATAAGATAAGATACTTTGATCCTATCTAGACACTTGCAAGTACCAACTACAAGGTTATTGACTATACAAAGCGCCGCCACGTCAGCACGAACTAGGCGGACTCGAACCGCTGACCGAATGCACAGGGACGCTGCACATTGCGAGCTCACGTCTCTACCAACCTTGCCACCCAGACGGGCCTCTCTTGCAAGGAGAGGCATACCAATAAGCAGCAATAGAAACTTTATGATGCATGATTTTGTTTCCCTATGTAGGTTTTTGATGTAATGCAACATAATGTATTGATAGATATATAACAAGTTAAGATTGAAGTGTGAAGGAGTTTTTGGGAGAAGATTAAGGATTTTGTGATTAATGGGAAAGTGTCCGAGTGCTCATCATAACATCAGTATTAACACAGCATTGCTCCGTGGCGTACCTCAAGGCCTATCGTGGACCCCTACTATCTTTGATCTAGATACATTTTGCAGTAGACATTACAAAATATCAGCTGGTGATTTGAAACTACCTAAATCATGACAGCCATGCAGTTCTAATACAAAAGGGAACATAATTTTTCGTTGGGTTTATTTGGTATATTTCAGCATCTTAACCACTTCACGCCCAGATCTTTCATTGGTATAAAAAAAATTGTATGTTGTCGAGCCATAAAATTACGAAAAACAACTGAATATACCAAATTAGTTAGTGGACAAGGATACTAAACAGGTCATATCTATAAAATATTGCTTATATTCACTAAAAATCATCTAATGGCACCCGAATTACAATGGAAATTACGTTCTGGGCCTGAAAGAGTTAAGGGTTGAAGACGAGTGCTACTAGGTGTGTGGTATTAAGATTCCTGAGAGACCATTGACCATTGTATGTACCATTACAGTGCATACATCCAATGGTAAAACCTAACGGTATGTTAATTGCCTGCCACATCCTGAAATCTCCAGTCAACACATGCCCGGTGAGCATTTGCTAATATCAAACGTGGTGCACATAAAAAGTTAAGGACCATTGTGTGTTATGTGCGTTATTACTCTACTGATTGCACTATCTCATCAAGCAACATGAGCTTCTTTATCCCTGTGGCAGCTGTGTTGAAAGGCTGTGGGGACTGTGATGGGTCTTCTCCTGCTCTATCAGGACTGTGCAGGCAAATTGTGAATCATTAGCCGTTAGGTTTTACGTGGCCTGTGATGCTGGGAGATTGTATGCAGAGAGGAGACTTTCTGTGGGGAGAGATAGGGGTGTGGGGGAGGATAGGCGGGAAAGCCCCCAAAGGCCAATATTGAAGTTAGATGTAGTGTAAAATGTTTGTTACAGGACTTATTCAGAAAACCCTAAGTAGGGTTATTTCCCATAGTTTTTTGGGTGTAATTTCGGTATTGGGCACTGCTGTCTGCACACACGACATTATGGTTTTCTGATAAGTTTAGCATGTTGTAAGGTTATGTTGGCCAGTTAACCAATGTCCAGGTTAGGTTAGTGAACGAGCGAGGGGTTCTCCCCGGCGGAGAGGCGGGGAGACTGTGGAGGGGGGGTCGCCCCCCTCCCCCCAGTTAGGTCAGGTTACGTTACCAACGTCAAACTGCAGTTTTGACAGTGTTCTGAGAAGCGAAACATTTTTGTAGTCAATAATGAAAAAACTTTTATTCTTTCTTTTTATCTATTACTAGTGGAACTGTCGCCGAAAATTTCCAATTCGGCGACAGTTCTCGGTTAGTGTTTCAGCGAGAGTTCCTGTCGGCGAAAGTTCCATAAACCGTGGCAGGCCCGCCGGGGCAGAGGCTTGGTCTTGCCTCACGCCCGTGTCCAGACCAGACTGACCTGCCGTGACGCAAGTCTGAGCCAGAGCCAAACCCGCCTCATAAAGCCCAAGGGTACAGAGACTACACAATCCACGTCACACCCCAGGGCCCCAGGCTGCCTGCTGACGCGTGCCACAACAACACATTGACGGGTGCCTGGCCGGGGTGCAGTCAGTTCGTACACTACCGTAGATTCGTACACCAAAAAGTTGTTTCGTAGTCCATATGAAACCAGTCGTTCCGTACACTCAGCTCAGAACTGAACTTGACTACTAGAGTTACGAAACGACACCAGGTATGTACGAAAATACTCAAAATCAGTGTACGAAACAACTAACAAAACCTGGGTACGAGCCTCCCTGTAACCGCCTGGCCTAGCCCCTGCCTGCCCGCCACCCCAACACGACCCACAAGCACCACATGAATCACACCATTACTATCAAACTGACCTGGAAACGTTGCTTTTGTGTCTCTCCTTCAATGAACCTGGCGAGGAGGGGATCTGCGGCGGCGAGCTGGTCAATGGAAGTCATGTCTCAGCCCTCAGCCTGTCTTGCGTCCCCGGGTGATAAGCAGCGCGTCGCGACTCTCGGCTCTCCGATGCCTTCAGGCCTTATGTTTTTGATAACTGAAGAGCTTATTATTATATTTTTCTCTTCGTTATATGTCAGTACGAGTGTATAAGACGCCGTTGAGCTTTTAGATAGAATTCAGCACTTTGGTAGACGAAATCAACAAGGTGAGAATGAACGGCGGCGGCAAATTTGAGTGAGTCTTTATTGTCCCCAGACTGTCAACCTCCTCGTTTCCTATAGAGATAGATCATTTGTATCGCCAAAACCTCGCTGTTGATGTGGGTAAATGATCTAGATAGGATACAAATAGTTTATCTTCGTTCCCTGTTGAAATAAAGCAGCTTACCTTTAGGCACAAATGTAAAAAAAAAAAAAAAAAAAAAAGCTATATGCTATGAGTTCTTAGCTATGATCGCTTTGGGAATACCCGCCTGGCAGCAGTATTCGGGGCTGGTATTCTATCATAGCTGAGAACGTATATAATTACTGGATACAGTGGCGCATTTTGGCCATAAATTGCTTGCAAGTAGCCTATCATAAATTTTGGGGTGAGTATCATAAAACCGCGCGGGAGGCTATACAACTAATCACCAGCGATGACCTGGGACCATTGTGACCTGACCTGACCATCACAGGCTTCCATCAGCAAAGCCATCACTCAGACACTACCTAAACGCCCTCTGTCAGATGAACATTCTGAGGTTCATCCGCTTCCCCGCCACCCAAGAGGTTGCTGAGCGGAAGTGTGGAACAAGGCAGATTTCTATAACATCGCTGGATTCCCACAAGTTATTGGTGCCGTAGATGGGACAACGAAACCACAGCATCAATGTGCAAGTGGTATTTGTATTTGATGCAAAGTGTAAACTGGTACTTTAGACATCCTTGCCAAGTGGCCGGTGTAGCGATCTCAGCAGCTACCCTTGGCCCGAGTAGCTACACCTCACAAATACGCACTGAAACACTGCTCCCTGGGTGAATAGTTGTTTGACAATGTATACCAATTCTGATCCTGGGTAAAACATGGTGGAAGCAGTGAATGTTGAGTAGTAATTCTTCTTCTACTCTTCTATCTACCTTGGGTGAGATCGCTACACCGGGACAGAGGAAGCCAGCAGTCGCCGCGCAAGGAGATGCAGTGGTGGGATAACACGCCAACCCCCGTGCATGGCAGCTGGCCATGCATGCCCCCCCACGGTTCCTCTTCCCACCTCCTTCCCCGCCGCGCAGCCCATAAGTGCTGTGCCCCCTCCCATTGTCCCTCGACTTTCACCTATGGGCATTGTCCCTCGACTTACACCTATGGGCCGCCATCAGGCGAAGGGCCCATGTCACCTGTAAACACAGGTGACACTACAATAACAACAACAACAGCTACACCGGGCTGAGTGGATGATGTCCGCGTCCTGAGTGACAGTGCATGCATGGTGTCACTACATTGTTTGAGAGAGGGTATACTGTGCCAGCAGGATGTCACTTGCCTGGAGATAGTGACTATTCAAGCAAGTCATGGCTCCTAACCCCATACCTGCGACCACTGCCCGAGCCTCAGACACGCTATAACAGGTATGTAGCTACTGTTTCTATCTTGGTAAATTTCCAGTTTGACACCGAATTCACTTTGGTGAACGAAACTATTTAGTAGAAGACGTGTATGACAAAAGACTAGTCCTTCTGACTCCTTCATAAGGTAGTAAGCGAGATATGGCAGGGGTGATAAAACAAATCTTAACCAACTATTTTTTCTGGTGTTTTGAATGAATCTGTTAACCGTTTCGGTAAAAATTTACTTTATGACTGTTGCAAGATTTTCTGACAAGTTCGATTTTTTTTCGCTTAATGTGATGTTTTTCCTAATGGAGATAGTTTTTTTTCCTGTGCAGACATCATAAAAGTGTGTTTTTTGCAATTCGAAAAAGGGATGACAAATTTCTAAAATTACACTTTTTATACGATTTGACGGAAAAAGCACTCGAAAACACTCGAAAAACATTTATTCTTCACCAAATTTCATTGTTTTCTCTCAGTTTATCTGGAGTTTTTTTCATTCCCGGTGATAGGGCAGTCGTTGGAGCTGTGGGCTGGACGTCTCAAAACACAACTTAGCCATTATCTGAAGACATAATGAAGTGATTTCTGGAGGTGCTCCTATATCTTTATTATTGCCCTGAAAGCTGTTAACCAATCATCAGTAATGGGCTGGCGGGCTGAGAGAAGCTCCTTCCTAAACGGGGGGGATTTTCGCCACCTTAACATGCGGCGACTCATACTAATATGAGTAATATGATCTGCCTCGCATCTCAAACCTTACACGTGAACACTGAAAGTCAACATTCTGTTTTTAGGTTTATTGGGGGATAAGGCGTCTGCCCTATAGCCTACATGTGTTACACCCCTCGCGGTAAACTTTCATCTCGTCACAAAACATACTAGTAGATAAAGGGGGGGGGGGTATCCAGGCCCATCGTATCTACCATTATACAGGTCTCTTCGTTCTTAAAAATGGAGTGGCTATGTGGCATGACCTCGAAGCCTTAGGTCTACATCTAGCTCACACCGGCCCACGAAGTCATACACTCCCGTTGAGGATATACAGACAAGCGCCATTCCTCTCACTTCTGCCGACGCCCAGCTAGGGTTTATACATACATTATTTACAACAACAACATTATGATCAAAACATCTCCCACTGCGTCACCCAAACATCAGGCATACCGTGATAAAGGACCGTGGATGTAAGCTGGCAACAGTGACGTTTCTATATCCTTTTGGGGGTCCTATGCGAAATGCTTTATGGGGCCCTATTTTGTAAAACCATGGTGGGGGGATTCCAAGCCCTCTAAGGTGGTCCGGGGGCACGCCTTTAACATTTAAATGCATCAATCTGGTACACTTTAAGAGGAAAAGAGACTAAATTCTTAAAAAAAAAAAAAGGCAGCTTGGGGGCCCTTGGTGGCTTCGGGAGGCCTGTGCAACCGCGTAGCTCGCATATAGTAAGTAGAAACGGCGCTGGCTGGCAGGAATCCCTAACTTGAAGAAACTGCTTTGCAAATCACATGGTTTACGTAGTACGTATATATGCATTGCTCTCTCTCTCTCTCTCTCTCTCTCTCGCTAATGCTCAAACTCGTCCTCCACGCGGTTCATGTTGTAGGCCACCCTGCCGAAATAGACGAGGACGAACAGGCCTAGGAGGACGGGGATGCAGATCTGGGCCAGCAGGTTGCAGCGGTGCGGCTCCAGCAGGCACGCGCGCCTCCCCGCCCGGCCCTGCGGGGAACATATCAAACAGGTGAGCCACTTAATTTTCAGAAATCCCAAGACTGCCCCCAAAAAATCCCAAGATAGACAAAAATATCCCAAGGTCTGTAAAAATGCATAAGTGAAACTGAACCCTAAATACGGTACACATGCTTACCTTGAGATAAACTACTGGAGATATACTTGAATAATCCCCCCATAAATCCCAAGATAGACAAAAAATATTCCAAGGCCATGGCCAAAATCCCAAGGAGTGGCATACCTGCATCATCCCCTACTTCCGCCCCTCCTAAGCTACAAAATACTATACATCACACATTGCTGCAGTGTATAGATTATTGTAAGGCTTTCTCTCGTACTTTCTCCCCCACCCAAGCCCCAATACTTCTAAATTTACATGCAATAGAAGTCAAGCATTTTTAATTCACAAAGACATCAAAAACCCCACTAAAAATCTACAAAATACCTGCAAAAAATTATGACTGCTGTCCAAAATTATAATAACTATACTACTGAAGATGAATGTAGGATTGCAATTTCATGTGTTTATTAATGAACTTTCTTATTTAATATAGCCTAGAGTGGCAGCAGTTCTGACGTATGTAGCTATTACTTTTATCATCTAATTAAATCTCCCTTACATACATGCCCCACCTCCACGTCCGTGAGTGTGTGTGTGTGTGTAACGTGATCGTTAGGAGCTGGGGAAGCCTTGAGAGTGGTGGTGGTGGTGGTACGTAGGTGGTAATGGGATGATGGTGGTGGTGGAGGTGGTGGTGATGGTGTGGTGGCGGTGGAGATGGTGGTGTGGTGGCAGAGGTGATGGTGGCGGAGGTGATGGTGGTGGTGGTGGTGGTTGTGATGGTGGCGGAGATGGTGATGGTGGTGGTGGTGGTATAGATTGTGGTGGTGGTGGCGGTGATGGTACGTGGAGGTATCGGTGAATGACTGGTAATACTGATATATGACGCAAGTTTTCAGCAGCCAAGGTCACTGAGAGAGAGAGAGAGAGAGAGAGTATTCAATATCTCATCTGTTTCGCACGGTTTGTTACATAATTACATAGTTACATAAAAAAAAAATATATATTCTCGACATCTTTGTTTGCTATAAAAATCTAACTATATGTATAGTATGTAATCATGTTATTCATCTGTGGTGTATTTTTCATTTGGCGGTTTGATCTGTTATTCTTTTCCTCTTAAAATTTCCGAGCTTTCCGATTTCTTTAATTTCCGAGCAACTTGTTACGTTTCGCTTGGCTTGTCATGCGGTAAGAACGTGTATGCAGCGTCATGCAGGTCTCGCGTGGTCTTATGCTGCTCTGTCCCTGGTACTCTTACGTCATTCAGGCACACGTGACTTCGCCCAGCTGTACGTGGTCATTGATCCGTGCGCTTCAAACTATTCCTGATGGATGTATTACCGAGCAGTAGCATCGACCAGCTTGCAACCTGCCCTGGGGACCACTTATAAGTAATCCTTTTTCCTTTAAAAAGTCCAAGAAAAACATAGATATAGTTTTTTTTTTACATCACAAAGGACTGGCTAAGGGCAAAAAAGTAACAAAAAGCCCGCTATAGCTGCCAGTCCCTATAAAACAGACAGTTATTAAGATACGTATTGTAGAAGGGGGGGGGGGGGGGGGGGGCAATTTAGTTCGGGAGAGGTCTTGACACTCCACTCTGGATAAAACATTAAGTCGATGGAAGGAAGAAAAATAAAAACAGGAATTAAGAGAGTTCCAGAATTTAACAGTGAAAGGGATGAAAGAGTAAAGATACTGGTTAACTCTTGCATTAAGAAGATGGACAGAATAGGAATACCAATACTTTGAGAGCTGCAATGTCCTTTTCGGAGTGTTTCTTGTCAAATGACGATGAGAAATTTGAATCATCAAGACAAAGTATTAGTTTTAGGTGAGACATCTGAAATTCGGCGTAAAGAGGGTAGAAAGTGACGCTTCGTGGTAGTGATAATGTTATGAGAAATTGATACTGAGATTATAAAAAAGAAAAAGCATAGGCAATCCACAGGGCACAGGAATGATCGGCCAGGAGGAAGAGAGAACCTGTGGTGTTTTTGAGACTCATGATCTACATCAACCATGTCAACAACCCTGGACATGTCATAGTAAAGTTTAATATACGAGTAGAATTTTGTGAAAGCTGACCAAGATATGATTCAGAGGGCTTGAAGATCACCTGCAGATCGTCCCATGCTAAATGTATCCCTTAGCTTGGTCGATTAAGGGACCAAAATCCCTTAAATGACCAAGTCCATAGCACGGCGTATGTCCCTCACGCAGCTGTGAGTGGAGGAAGGGCGCACGCTAGATCAATAGACTTTGAATATTCAATAGTAATCTGATAGTCAATTAATCTTGGTTGCACGGATAGAGCAACGCTTCCGACCGCGACATATAGGTAATGGCTACGTACGTATTTGTTTTATCAACTCCACTCATGTAGGCAGGGCAGGGCATGGCATGGAAGGTAGCTATATATTCCATTTTCCATCCGGCTCAAAATCTTCCGTTCCGCTCCATTCCATCCCTTGGGTTCCACTCCATTCCATCTTCCAGTCCTGATTAAATCCGCGTAATCTATGGTAATTTTTTTTTTTTTTTTTTTTTTTATACATGTTGTGCCTATAGCGCCTGTAGGCAATGGTGATCCAGGGCTCGGATGGTAGACTCTGGAGGTTCACTTGAGGGCTGCTGTGATGGTTGGCCCTCGCCCGTGGTGGCGCAGGCAGGATTCTTATATGACGCCTGTGATTAGAGGCTCATGCCGCCCCCCTGTGTCCTCCGATGCACTCGCAATCGAAGGTAGAGATGATGTGGGCAGGGCATGTGGGTGTTCTTTAGGCCCTGACGGTGCAGAAAGGTTTTGGGTTTCTTCGGGGATTGAACTCGGGTTAAGTTGCATAAAATAGGCTCATAAAACTATTGGTGTGGTTTGCAAATTAAAAGTTATGATATTGTTCATACAGTGCAAGAGTCTCGATTGTCTCCTTGTATTGAAAAACTGATAAGTCAATGTCAATAAGGTGATGGGCTCCATAAGTAGTACATGTAGCCTACAAATGTGTGCATAAGAACATAAAACAATAAGGAAGCTACAAGGGACCGTGAGACCTATAGCCCTACGTGGTAGTTCCTGCTACCTACATCCACCTTTCATCCCCATCCATGAAATTATCTAGCTTCCTTTTAAAGCTCCCTAATGACTCCGCACTAGTTATGGCGAGCTATGAACGGACAAACACAACATAATTAGTTACATGCTATACACAAAGCATTCACAAGTTCGCTCACTGCAGCATGATCGCATCCTAGTGTGTCCTCAGCCATTGAGTTGCGTAGATCACTCAGTATATATACGTAACTCCACAGAGAGCAGTCATTCCACCGATAGGCTACCTGTGTGGCTGGAACAGATAGCGCGGCCTACGCCGTTCTCGTAGGGTTTCGCTGTCGTGCGGTATGATGTTTGATGTTTGAAGAATTTCGTCAGTTATTGACGCAGCTGAGATGGATCTCCACTGTAAACAGACAGCTCTCTCTCAGACTACCCCTAGAGAGCTGTCTGCTAGTGCTTATAGTGTTGGCCGAAGCCAGCACCCCGGGAGGCGGGTCACAAACCCCCGGCTAACACCCGGTACCCATTCACTGCTGGGTGGACAGGGGCTCGAGTTTTAAGGAAACAGCCCAACTGTTTCCGCTCCGCCCGGGGATCGAACCCGGGACTTCTCGGTTGTGAACCGAGCGTGCTTCCCCTACACTACGGAGTACCATAGATAGGGTATTACGAAACACATTTTTGATATGGATGGAAGCAGTGGAAAGATGGAAAAAACCCCATTCCTTTCCATCCTCTACATATTCCATTTCCATACCTAAATTCTTCTTCCATGCCACTTTCAATCTATTTCCACTCAAGTTGGTCAGTGCGGAGTCAATAGGGAGCTTTAAAAGGAGGCGGGATAAATTCATGGATGGGGATGAGAGGTAGATGTAGGTAGTTTTAAACTTTTAAGTAACAGGAACTACCACGTGTAGGTCTCGCGGCCTCTTGTAGCTTCCTTATTTTCTTATGTTCTTATGTTCACTCCATACCATGTCCTGCCTGTAGGTGTGTCTTGCTTGAGTCTCGCATTCTCCTGCACTGATGATAGCTCTCCTATCACCAAGCACCAACACCTGCACGATGGTTTCCAAGGGCTTTGCTCCCCTTATTCCCTTCATTGACACACCGCTACACCGATATTAGAACATAAGAACATTAGAAAATATGGAAGCTACAAGAGGCCGCGAGACCTACACGAGGTAGTTCCCATATTATACGTACCCGCTCAGCACCACTTTGTCTTATCACACTCGCAATGACTCAGACTTTCCGAGAGGGAATAATTTTGCAACATGAATATGGAGCTTGATTCTCACTCAAGTAACTATTACGAGCTGCTAATATATAGGTATAGGTATGGTATAAATGGCTTGACTTTCCCCATCCTGCTTCAAAACACTTGGTTTATCACCATTGTAATAAAATAACAATGATCATAGGAAGCTTTAGATCATAAGACCATTGCATTCTTGATCCGTCCTATGACTTGGGAATTCTCATGCGAGGAAGATGCAAACATCAAATTATATGTTTGTTTCAGATTTGTAGATTGACCAAGCTTCACAAATGAAACTATAAAGCCATATTATCCGCCATTCTAAAATGAAGAAGTATTTAGTGGAGTAACAGAAGGTAGGGATAGTGTAGTTCCAGGTATGCTGACAATCCCCTAGCTCTTAATGTAGTTCAATCATAGGAAGATGGAACACACAGAAGAAAGGTGCAGAGTGTTCTATGCCAGCGAAAAAGATGAAAGAGTGAAAATACCGATTGATTCTTGCATTGATAAGTTGGACAAACGGGAGCAAGTAGCTTTCTGAAAGTATAGGCATGCACTATATTCTTGTCAGATCACCGACGTGTTCTTCCATATAGACATGCCGAAGTCAATTCTCTCTAGTATAATAACGCATCTATGGGTCTAATCACCATGCTTATTGACATCCCGGCACCCATGGGAAGGTTTAACTGAAGGAACCGGGAACCCGGATGTCGCACTGGGCCATGTGTCTCAGCATCTATTTCCATCACGGCTTCACAGGCTTGCAGGGATACTGAAAGGATCACTTTGGCTAAAAGTGCTTACCGCATGCCCTTAACCTATACATGGAGGTGTGGGTGGAATAGTGTAATGGCCGGTATGGTATGGGCTGCTGCCACCTCGGCCAGCCGTGGCAGACAGGAACGGGTCATCACGAGCCTCCGCACTTTGGCATGTTGTTGCACACCAGACCCCATCGCCAGTGGCCCCACATAATGAATGCTGCAGCTGCAGACACCGGTGAACCAGCTGCCAGCTCTTGATCGTTGGGATCTCGGTGCATCAGGTACACCATACGGCAAGATAGAGAGATTGGAGCCCTGCTCAGAACGGTTTCTAGTCCATCGGGCCCCCAAAAAAATAGGCCCTCGGGGCCCCCATCAGCCCATCGAAATTTTCTAAAAATGCCTAAAGTGCCTTAATTAATAGGCGCGCCGCGCTTATAGGGGCAACCCTCCCCGCCGGGAAGTTTCTCAATTTTCATACTATACCTTGGGGCCCCTGTGGACGTGGGTCCCCCCCCTCCCATTAGGGAGTATGGGGGGTGGTAGATACAGCCCTGCCCATGCTGAAGTAGAATAGTTGCGCTACCCACATACACAGCTGTCTATACACAGCAGTGATGTTCATGGTTTAGCATATCATGCCGCCATCCTTCCTAAGGTGTGCTTCCATAAGATGTTTGTTCCTTGCACCTGCCCTGGTGAGGGTGAGCGGGGAAACGAAACGTCTGTAACGGAGGAGAGGGAGGGGAAGGGCTGTCGCATAACGTTCGTCGGATGAAACTTGGATACACTCCTGTAGGAGATCTGCTGATAAACCCCGAAGCATAGTCCGTGGTGACCCTTCCTGTCACGGCTCATTCATCTTAGGGTCCTCAACGGTGAGATCGATCCGGGATGTTTGTGAGGAGTCTTGACCCCGGTGCTCGTGGAGGCTCCCAGTGCAGCCCCATCGCTGGGAGAAGAATGGCTACCGTTCAGGTTCCTTCTCTGATTCACCTCCGAGGGCAGGACCGGGAGAAGGGTGTTTGCAGGCTGAAGTTCACCTTATTTGTGGGGACTTACCAGACTGCCGCCACTTGTCTGAAGAGCCTCGAAAAGTCAAGGGAAGCAAAGCCGCTGTGTCGGTGGTAGGTGTCGACCATCACCTTCAGACAGTAAGCAACAACCTGTAGACCATGACCACCAAGCATGACCTACGCACAGTAGCTATACTTGTCTGATGAAAACGATGGACTGATCGTTAGTTATCATACAGGCTTTGGACAGGACATTTCCATCTATCAATCTGTCCGTCAGTCAGGGTGGGTGGGTGGCTGTCGTTACCACTCACTGCTTAGCTCCGAGGGAGCGATCTCTCTCAGACGGGAGGACCGACAGTCGGACATACTCAGCTGTGCGTGCATCCATCCAATGGCACTTACATCAGTCTGTCTTTATTCCTATTCATTTATCATACGATTTATGCCTGTCATACATACCATACCATGTACACTGAATATCACTGCTACCCTGCTGAAATGTCTTACGTGCATTAGAGAAATCACGGCCTACATAAGGACTGTGTCATCAGAACGCCGATAAACGACTTGTCAGACACAGCAAAGGAAGGCAGAGAGAGAGCTGGAGAAAAGGAAAGAAAATATAAGTGATATTGTGTGTTTTTGTGTCTTCTTTCATCCATAATCCCCATCAATCTCACGATACCCCCATCCAAACATGTCTAAAACCGCTCTCTTGTACGGTTAGTTCCCTAACCTCAATGGCGCGGCATAAACACGGGTGTTGCGGTGAGCCGTGCGGCAGCAGCGCGGCGGGGCGGCGGGGAGGCGACAGGGAGGCAGGGCACACTGAGCTAGAGCGGTGCTCGCACCTCTGTTAGTCACGCTGATACTCTGAAATTCCCTCTCTGTTACACAATAGCTTCTCTATTTTGATGTCATTAATGTTGCCTATAAATTATCCCTCTATCACATACTCAGTGGTCTTGGCACGATGCTCTGGGTGCCCGATGTTTTCAGCACCCAGGAAACATTGCTGCTGCTATGTATTACGTACATGCATTGCCATTACATTAGATACATTAATGAATTACTTGATTAATTCACGTACACCAAACAATATATTGATTATGTCTGAGCTGTTGGGAATATTATAAATAACTCATTTCATGTTATACTTGAGATACGCGCATCATTAGGTTAAGGATAAGGGATTATTTTTATTTTTCATTCATTGTTTTTGTTAAGCTATGACTTATCTATGATTAGGCTTCACTGCCATGTGTACGCACTGGTTTCTCCATCAGGGTTTTCCAAGATACTGTCGCAAGACACAAGCACACTTACAGTGAAAGGCGAGGAAGCAAGGGAATCTATTTTCTCCAAGTCACCGATACTCTTCATTTTCCTTGGCGGCTCAACCTTGTGCCTCGGCACAGACTATTGCAAAGCGTGGAGGAATGCCAGACACGAACCAACGCCGGGGTCTGATTAATGTCAGCTGGAACTGGAAATCTTTAAGTAATGCTTAAACATAGTTTCAAAGGAACACCACAGATGAAATTGAATTTTTTTTTCACGAAACAATAGTGACAGGCGACGGAGCGTCATCAAGAATGGTATGTGCGCGGCAGCGGTATTATTACATCTACATTAGGCTACTCAACGTGTATTACAGTGTAGCATAATATTACTCCAACGTGGGCTCAGCGAGGTGACGGCGGCGGTGCGGCGGCCTTGCAGGACCCCAGGACAGTGCTTATTTAGGCGGAGAATTGAACCAGCTGTGGTTTCAGTGTGGGTGTGGGCGGAGAGGCGTGACTGGTGGGCCGTGGGGCGGCGGGGGGGGGGCCGTGAGAGAGAGATAGCGAGGAGCTGAGGGCGACGGGGACTGGAGGCAGCAGTGTGTGTGTGTGTGTGTGTGTGCAGGGCCGTACCCAGCGCCCCCACATCGACCACAGCGGCTCTGCACCGGTTCACGGGCGCGTATATTTTTTGTAGTTTGAAAATCGAAAATTTCCAGACGGGAGGGGGGCTGGGGGCCCCGGCAGGCGTGGCGCGCCCCTAAAGGCACTTTAGGCATTTTAGGAAATAGGTGGACTGATGGGGAACCTCAGGGCCTATTTTTTGGGGGCCCCGATGGACTAGAAACGGCTGTGTGTGTGTGTGTGTGTGTGTGTGTGTGTGTGTGTGTGTGTGTGTGTGTAATGCAACGCACGCGTAAATTCAAGTGCAATCAGTTATCAAATAAATAAATCAAATCAAAGTTAAGTCTTCCACTGCTGGTATATTTATAGAAGAGACTGTATGGTCTCTCTCTCTCTCTCTCTCTCTCTCTCTCTCTCTCTCTCTCTCTCTCTCTCTCTCTCTCTCTCTCTCTCTTCTCTTTTACACACACACGCACGCACGCACACACACACACACACACACACACACGCACACACACACACACGCGCGCATAGACACACACACACACACACACACACACACACACACACACACGCGCATAGACACACACGCACGCACACACACACAAACACACACTCTCACACACACGCACATACACGCACGCACACACACACACACACACACACACACACACACACACACGCACATACACACACACGCACAAGTGTTAGGCAGTCACAGGCGGGGAGGCGAAGGTAGAGGAGGCAAGACAAGGGCGACCTATAGATAAGAAGAACATAAGAACATAAGAACATAAGAAAACAAGGAAGCTACAAGAGGCCGCGAGACCTACACGTGGTAGTTCCTGTTACTTAACACTGCCTACATCCACCTTTCATCCCCATCCATGAAATTATCCAGCCTCCTTATGAAGCTCCCTATTGATTCCGCACTGACCACCTGTCTACTGAGTCCATTCCAATCATTCACCACTCTATTTGTGAACCAGTTTCTCCCTATTTCCTTATTAAATCTACGCTTTTCCAGCTTGATTGCCTCTAAGAAATAATATGTGAGTTGACGTTTGAGTTGTATTAATAGATCCACACATGAACAGACACTCACGGACACAAATATAAATAAAACACATATTGGACATAGAATACAACCAAAAAATTTGAAAATCCATAAAAAAAGGAAATTATAATACCAGCATAGAAAAGACTCGGACGTAAAAAAAGGAGATAACTGAAATGATAACAAACAGATGGACAGATACAAGCAGTGCCGTTTCTAGCAGCTTTTTGGGGCCCTATGCGAAATGCTGTTTGGGGCCCCTATGCGAAATGCTGTTTGGGGCCCCTATGCGAAATGCTGTTTGGGGCCCCTATGCGAAATGCTGTTTGGGGCCCCTATGCGAAATGCTGTTTGGGGCCCCTATGCGAAATGCTGTTTGGGGCCCCTATGCGAAATGCTGTTTGGGGCCCCTATGCGAAATGCTGTTTGGGGGCCCCTATGCGAAATGCTGTTTGGGGCCCCTATGCGAAATGCTGTTTGGGGCCCCTATGCGAAATGCTGTTTGGGGCCCCTATGCGAAATGCTGTTTGGGGCCCCTATATGAAATGCTGTTTGGGGCCCTATTGTGTAAAGCTATGGTGGGGGGATTCCAAGCCCTCTAAGGTGGTCCGGGGGCACGCCTTGAATATTTAAATGCATCAAACTGGTACACTTTAAGAGGAAAAGAGACTAGATTCTATAAAAAAGCAAATAAGGGTAGTTTGGGGGGTGGCTTCGGGGGCCTACTGTGTATGCAACCGTGTAGTTCGCATATAGTAATAAACGGCCCTGGATATAAAGACAATAATCCTACATATACAATGAAAACAGTAATAAAATAGTCACGTATATTGACCCTTCCTTTAATTAATTTTCCCTTCCTCCCTTCTTGTTTCTTGCTCTCATCCCCCTTCCTTCCTTCCTTCCTTCCTTTCTTCCTTTCTTCCTTTCCTTTCTTCCTTCCTTTCTTCCTTCCTTTCTTCCTTCCTTTCTTCCTTCCTTCCTTTCTTCCTTCCTTTCTTCCTTCCTTCCTTCCTTCCTTTCTTCCTTTCTTCCTTTCTTCCTTTCCTTCCTTCCTTCCTTCCATCCTTCCATACCTTTATCTGATTTTACTTCCTCCCTTCTTTTCTCTTGCTCTCATCCCCTTAGACAATAATCCTACAAATACTATAAAAGCAGTAAGAAAATGGCCACGTATATTGATAACAGAGACTAGGTGTTGACGTGAAAAATATGTCCACGCTCAACACTCAAACACTCCTATCAATAATATTTTTTTCCTGCCGACGCGAAGACCAGGTACCTCCAATGCCTTCCTCTCTTCTCTTCGGTACCTACAATGCCTTCCTCTCTTCTCTCCTGTCTCCTCCAGTACCTCTAGCAACCACAGTACCACACACGTCCTGGTTAATCACTTATAAAGGAGTATTTTGTGGTAAATAAGTAAGGAACGGCGGGGCGAGGTGTGTGAGGTAAGGCGCTACTTGTTACCAATTTATTTAACACCACTGTCACTTATGAGGCTCTGCTGCCGCGCCAACCCCGCAGAGAACACCACCGTTGTGACCGACCCTGCTGCTGCGTGCGTGTGTGTATTAATTATATTTATTGTCTTTGTAATCTATCTATCTATCTATCCATCTGTTTTTATTTCAATTACTTCTTTATTTTGTATGTCAGTGAGTCTTTTTTATGCCCGTATTATTATTATTATTTTTTTTTTTATGGATGTTTATAATTTGGGTTGTATTTCTATGTCCTACCTGTCTTTATTTATATTTGTGTCCAGTGACGGTCTTTTCATTGTGTGAGTGTGTGAGAGAGAGAGAGAGAGAGAGAGAGAGAGAGAGAGAGAGAGAGAGAGAGAGAGAGAGAGAGAGAGAGAGAGAGAGAGAGAGAGAGAGAGGTGTCCAGACGTCACTGCAGGCCAAGGATAATATAGAGTATAATCCTTGCTGCAGGCCAAGGTCGCGGCATCCCATCTCTGCTGGTCGACCAAGCATCTTTCTCATCACATTTCTTTCTGTCCAGCAATCACGTGTTTGCAATCACGCCAAGTCCACAACACCGCAATATTATGCTTACAGTGCACACCAAGAGAGGATACTTATAACATCATCCTTGGTGCACACTTAACAACACGAGGGTGAGAAAGCCCCAGATAGGCATTGATCTAAACCTTGTCATATATTGTAATGTGTATATAAAGGCTGCTATAGAAGTTTGCTATCATAAAACATAAGAAAATAAGGAATCTACAAGAGGCCGTACGTGAGACCTACACGTGGTAGTTCCTGTATGCTTGCTATCATTCATTAATGTTTGTGCATGCAAGGCTTTGTCACTCACTCCTTCAGTGTATAACATTTTGTTCACATCTGTGATTCCTTCATTCTTTCCCTCGTGCATGGTGAGAGTACAGACGGATCATTCTTCACGGGAGTCACGGCTGGGCTGGGCATGAGACATTCTTGTCATCAGGAAGGAAGGAAGTAGCGGCAGTTTTTGTGTTCTGTTCCAAGAATGTGCTCCATACCTCAAGACAGGGCCGTTTTTTACTACATGCGAACTACGCGGTTGCATTGGGCCCCCAAAGCCACCAAGGGGCCCCCAAGCTACCATTATTTGCTTTTTTTTTTAAACTAGTCTCTTTTCCTCTTAAAGGGCACCAGATTAATGTCTCTAAATATTTAAGGCGTGCCCCCGGACCACCTTAGAGGGCTTGGAATCCCCCCCCCATAGTTTTATAAAATAGGGCCCCCAAACAGCATTTCGCATAGGACCCCCAAACAATATTTCGCATAGGACCCCCAAACAACATTTCGCATAGGGCCCCCAAACAACATTTCGCATAGGGCCCCCAAACAGCATTTCGCATAGGCCCCCAAACAACATTTCGCATAGGGCCCCCAAACAACATTTCGCATAGGACCCCCAAACAACATTTCGCATAGGGCCCCCAAACAACATTTCGCATAGGGCCCCCAAACAACATTTCGCATAGGACCCCCAAACAACATTTCGCATAGGACCCCCAAACAACATTTCGCATAGGGCCCCCAAACAACATTTCGCATAAGGGCCCCAAAAGTCCAGAAACGGCACTGCCTGAACATGACTTTGCCCACCAACGCCATCCACGTCAAGGATAGTAGCCTATATAGAGGCTAGATCCACGATGTACACTTGGTAATGTCATCCACCCACCCATTCATTTATTCACTGTGAAATAAATAATTAGAATTAACGCCGTCGCCGGTGTACGTTCCTTCCATGTACGGACTTAGGTCCCTTATGCCGCTAAGAGCAGCAGCGCGCCATAACCCTGGGTGTGGCGGCGGGGTGTGTTGCGTGGCGATGGTGGCCGGTGGGGCGGGGCGGTGGCGTGCAGGGTTATGGTGGTGGGTGAATGGGTGGGTGGGGTGGGGAGTCATTTATCTGGCATGTGGGGCGGGATGGGGGCGTACAGGGTTATGGTGGTGGGTGGGTGGGTGGGTGAGTCATGTATCTGGTCGGTGGGCGGGGTGGGGGCGTACAGGGTTATGGTGGTGGGTAGGTGGGTAGGTGGGGTGGGGGCCACACTGATCGACATTCAATAGTCGGTCAGCTGGAGCTGTAGCTACACTATACACTATTATAGATTTACGATAACTCCCTTTTTCTCTCTATTGATCTATATGTTTATTTCGTGTGTGTGTGTGTGTGTGTGTGTGTGTGTTGTTGTGCGTGTGTATGTGTGTGTGTGTGTGTTGTGTGTGTGTGTGTGTGTGTTTGTGTGTGTGTTTTTGTTGTTTGTTGTTTTGGTGTGTGGTATTCATCTATTTATTCATCAAGTTGCCATTCCCCAGGGCCTAAGCCTACACCCGGATGGCCCCGTCTCCATATCTACATTTTTTATTTGCTTGCTTAGAGTTGGGGGAAGCCACCACCTAGGGTACTCACACCACCCCGGGAGGCGAGTCACAACCCCCGTTTATAACACCCGGTGCCCATTCACTGCTGGGTGTAGAGGGGCTTGGGTTTTAAGGAGACCGCCCATATTGGGTGTGTGTGAGAGAGAGAGAGAGAGAGAGAGAGATGTGCAGACGTCACTGAAGGCCTTTGGTATCCCACCTATGCCTACTCGACTAAATAAATACCGTTATTATTTTTTCTGCCCGGCAATCAGGTGTTTGCAATCACGCCAGGTCTGGATTACCATGTAGCCTATACGGTGCACACTTAACACGAGGGCGAGAAAGTCCCACATAGGCATTGATTTAACCTTCAGTCACATAGATGATAATGTGTATATCAATGCTGCTACACAAGTTTGCTATCATTCATTCATGTTGATGCATTGCAAGGCTTTGTCACTCACTCCTTCAATGTATAACATCTTGTTCACATCTGTGATTCCTTCATTCTTTCCCTCGTGCATTGGCCAGTGATCACCCCCGCCCGCGTGTACGTATTCACCTAGTTGTATTCACCTAGTTGTATTCACCTAGTTGTATTCATCTAGTTGTATTCATCTAGTTGTATTCATCTAGTTGTATTTTACAGGGCCTGAGCTACCTACACTCGTATGGCCGCGTCTCCATATCAACATTTTAACATTCATTCTTATTGTTGGCCGAAACCATCACCCCGGGAGGCGGGTCACAAACCCCCGGCTAACACCCGGTACCCATTCACTGCTGGGTGGACAGGGGCTGGGGTTTTAAGAACGCCCATCTCTCTTCTCTCCGCCCGGGGATAGAACCCGGGACTTCTCGGTTGTGAACCGAGATTGTGCTAACCAAGGTAAAGGAAAAGAGATATCTTTTCCTTACCTTGGTGCTAACCACTACACTACTACACTACGTGTGTGGTGTTCAGTGGGCGTGAATGGCGACGCCCCCCGCCTTGGCCCGTCGCCCCCACGCCCCCACACCTTTCAGACAATCCACTTGGCAGGCACCTTAAAAAAAAGACTCACTGTACAACTCTGGATGGTTGGCTGTAGTGCCATAGTTGGAACAGTAAAGGAACATTGAAAGTGTCTCCACCCATGTGCCATGTCTATGCTTCCCACATCCAACTCTTCCTTCACGCTGATGATCATTTATGCCTCAAGCCCTCAACGATGCCGCCTCGTATCTGAAGCATCCACCAAAGTGTCTGTTTGCTTTGATATAAACTATCAGAGTATCATAGAGTACATTTGATATAAACTTTGTGGATCTTGCCTCACACCAGACAGACGGCCTGCTGCATGGGAGCAACAAACACACGGCTGGGCTGGCCACGACACTTTCATGTCTTTCGGAAGGAAGGCAGCAGCAGTTTTTGTGTTCTGTTCCAAGAATGTGCATCCATACCTCAAGATTATTACCTCCATATGTACCCTCACCGTGTACACTGTAATGTCACTCACTCACTCTGAGTCACTCACTCATCCCCACTGTGAAATAAATACCGCCGTCGCCGTTACCGGACTACGGTCCTTTATGGCGCTGAGAGCAGCAGCGCGGCATAACCCGTGGAGGTGTGGCGGCGAGGCGTGCTATATATCCGCGGCCTGCCGACAGCCCAACGAGTGGTGGCCCTGTGGTTGGTGGGTGCAAAGTATCAAATACACCTCTGATCTAATCTTAGAATATACCCTTCTATGTTGCATCAGAATGCCCCTGATCTTCACTTGCCTAGTCCCCCCCACTCAGCTGTGCCCCCCAGGTGCCCCCCATTGATAGATAGCCTACTAGCTACGCCACTGCCTAGAAGACTACGTATATTGCAGCAGATTGTTATATAGTATACGTTTATAGGTGTCTTACAAGTTTTCATGTAAATGAGAAAAATGAATGAGATACGTGAGTCTTCCCAAGTATTTATGCAAGTACTATGGGTAAAACAAGTATCGGTGCACTGTATGCGTGTACGTATGTATGAGTGTCAAAGAAAACTCTCTCTCTCTCTCTCTCTCTCTCTCTCTCTCTCTCTCTCTCTCTCACACCACACACACACACACACACTTCAGCACTCTGCACGTGACAGATGACACGTGTATTACTATTCTTGTGATTAGAGACATGCATATATGGAAAAGACTCAGTGATCAGATAGTAGTGGTGAGACGATAAGGAGCTTTAGAAGAAGACTAGACAAATATGGATAGGGATGAAAGGTAGATGTTGGTAATGTATGTATGTGTATGCCAGCCTGACAGGAGCTACCACGTGTAGGTCTACCGGCCTCTTGTAGCTTCCTTATGTTCTTATCACCACTACCACTGCCACCACTACTATATAACATGTACAGTACATAAGGCGTTTTCTGCGGGGGATTTTTGGTTGCAACCGGAAAATTTTCGGTTGCAAACGGTCACAACAACAATAACAAATGTTTGCGGGTCGGGCCAATCATCTTCCCTGGATGGTTGAACAGGGATCGAAATTTGAGCAACCGAAAAATGTTCGGTTGCAATCAGGATCCCCGCAGAAAACGCCTTTACATTGTGATCTACGACCATCTTATTGTTGCTATTATCAGCATGTCCTGTACCTACACTGTACTGTTTATGATATTGCTGCTGCTGCTGCTGCTAAAGGTCAAATGGAGACGGTTTACTACTTTTTATCATACTACTACTACTTCTACTCTATTACTACTACTTCCTCTGCTACCGTCAATAACACTATAGTCGCCACTGCACTAATGTCACCAGGCGCCATATATTACGAATTTTAGCATCACTGCAGATTTGTATGTGCCATTAAAAAGGCATGCACGGTAGTTTATATTATATGTACCTGTCTTCGTACATGCAAGTCTGTAGTGATGCTAAAAATTCGTAATATTCGCCTGTAAAATTCGCCTGGCGACATTAGTGCACTGGCGACTATATTGTTATTGACGATACAACAACAATCCCTACTACTACTATTATTACTCATACAACCACTACTACTACTAAAAGTTATGTACAATACAGTCGCTGCTGCTGATGTCACTACTACCACGTACTTACTCGACCACTACCGCTGATTCTACTATGTTGCATTTCGTGAACACTACAGACATCCTACATCGATTCGGGACCCTCCAGCGCGGCGGGGGAAGGAAGGCCCATCATGGTCTTTCCCCTTAGCAAGCAAGGCCAAGATACTTCGTTATTAAGTCACGTGTATATAATATATTCGTTATACGTACAATAATGTCATGGGTGTCTGGTCTGTAAGCGTCGGTGCAGCTGCATACTCGTACTGTTAGTCAGTTATCTTGGATTTATAATCATTTATAATCTTGGATCATATAAGTTGTCATATCATAAAATAAATCTTGGAAATAGATAACCACCGTGGACGTTGTACGGACGACTACGATCCTTTATGGCGCTGAGAGCAGCAGCGCGGCATAACCCAGGGAGGTGTGACGGCGGGGCGTGCTGCGCGGAGGTGGCGGTTGCAGGCAAAGTAACTGAGAACGATCTTAGTTACTCTGGGTGCAGGGTCATCATCAAGGATAATATATAAAGCCTCTATATACTACCCTTGGTCATAATAGCAGTGGGGGGATGGGGAGTCATGTATCTGGCCGGTGGGGCGGGGCGGGGACGTGCCACACTGATCGACATTAGTAGTCAGTCAGCTGGAGTTGTACAATATTATTCTAGATTTACGGTGACTCACTTTTTATCTATTGATCTATCTATTTCTCTCGTGTGTGTGTGTGTGTGTGTGTGTGTGTGTGTGTGTGTGTGTGTGTGTGTGTGTGTGTGTACATATAAACATTTACAGTGGTACATTTAAGGGTCGAATGGGCAAAAGATTGAAATTTAGCTCCATCGTGGAATAATTTGGGCCGCGGTAATCATCAGGTGGTAGCTAGACTGGTCGGTCGATCGCCTCTTCCCGCGCCTCCACCCAGCGCCCCTTGCGGCCTTGCCCTCAGTGCTCGGCCCCGGGTGCAGGACTTGCGTGTGGCCGCAGGGGCGTAAACAATCTATAGGACTGCTTCATCTCGCCAAAGTTCTCATTTTTTTTACTCATGCTGATGAAAATGAAAATAATAACGATGTCGAGTTGAACCCAGTAATAGGATCTTGAAACATTGGGGCCTTACTTCTTAGTCCAGCAAGAGAACCTTAGATGTTTACCGGATAGTTTTCCATCTATTTAAGAGTATAATGAAAGATGTGGATAATTACAAAAGGTTGTCATTCAATTAGGCAACTTTCGCAAATGTACCAACATACAAGGTTTATTGGACTTACAACGCCCGTCAGCACAACAGCGGAGTCAAACCCTAAGAAAAAACAGGGAGCTGACTTGGGGGAACAGTCTCTACAACTGACACTGGGGTAAATACTGTAGGATAGTGTTAAAAAGGCTACCAACTTAGGCTACGCGTTCTTGCAGCTTACAAATATACAAGACAACTTATTGGTTACTGTTTTTATTCATTTTATGTTGATGAGCGCTATGGGTAATTATATTCAGTCTATGTTTCCTCGGTAGTTACAATTCTCTTACCGTTACAATTCTACGTCACACATTAATAGAAAACTACAAGCCATCATTAACTAAAGAAATTTTGGAAGTAACACAATTTCCTTTATCCACGTGAATTTTACGCCAAACACATGAACTCAACAAAAATATATATCGTTCTGTGTATCTGTACAGGTAAAATAACGCGATCCGGGAGTATTAAGACTGCCTGCCAACTAATCGACAAGTAAAAAACAAGTCTATGCACATTAACACAAGCTTGTAGAACCACTTGTTACGACTTTGCCCAACGAGTATGGTATATAACACGACTAAATTAACTCTATACCACATATTGACACTACCAGTATACCTGTGCCCATCTATCAACGGTCAGGGTGGGTACAGTATTAAGGCAGAAGGTTTCATTTGCCTCCGTATGTACCCTTCCTCGAGCCTCGCGCTGTGCCTTCAACCCCCGTGGTTATGCCGCGCTGTTGGCTGTGCGGGGCTTTTAGGAAATGAGAGAAGAGCTGGGTCTCAGAGTAGAAAAGACTCAAATCCAGAAATGCAAGATTAATATAGACTAGAGCTATCTATCTTTCTATCATAGCTACTATAAGTCCGTAGATCTTGCAGAAAAGGGCGAACGAAACGGGAGGCAGAGAGAAGTTGTTTTGAGTTGGTTATAAAGAGGTTATTAGTTATCAGGTCTTAATTACTTCACCTCCCTCTCACACACACACACACATACACACACATACACACACACACACACACTCATACACATACACACTCACACATCCTCAATAAACGGGCGGGTAGCAGCTCTCTTTTACTTCACCTCACACACACCACACACACACACACACACATCATCACCGTGGCGAACGAATGGGAGGGAGGGAGGTTAAGTTAGGTGTAATTAGCTTTTAAGTATAGGTAACTCATCTATTTTCATATATTTCTCTATGCCTATTAGTTTAATGGCAGATCTAATGGTGTAATGGAAGGTTATAAATATTGGTGCCTCTATTGAGTGCCTAGCGTGGGCGTGGGTAGTGTGTGGGCGTGAGAATGGGCGTAAATATGGGCGTGAGTTAGTGTAGGGCAAGATAGATAAATATGTGTTTTAGCCTTTTTTTCTTTACTTATTTCTTCTTTTTATTATTCCTATTCTTCCTTTCTTTATTCTTTCTACACCTCCCTCACACACACACACACACACACACACACACCTTAACGAAGTAGCACACCACCACAAACTCACGATATAAATAAACAATAGTAATGTAACTTTTTCTACACCGTTCCATATCACAGTTTCGGCAAGTGAACAGTCAAACAGATAGCGAGCTGCACGCATACCTTTTTCACACAGCCAGCCAACAAAATAGCAGTAATCAAAGCAGTAAATACGTTAAATGATGATGCATGTACACACGGAACCTCCAAGAGCTACCAGTGAATCTCTTTGTATCACGGGTAGTGGTCTTTCATTATACCTCAAGGCAGTATAGTTTAGCTAGGTAGTATTATTTACTTAATTAAACCTGTTTGAGGGTCACTAACTTCTCTCCAGCGATGAAATAAAGCTATTATTACACGGTTTTGGCACTGGCGTCAAGATTTATTGCGTTCATTATTCCTCAAGGTAGTATTTAGCCAGGTAATAACCACGTAATTAAGGCTGCATCGAGTGTTCTGAAGGTCGCTTCTTTCTCTCCAGCGATGAAATAAAGCTATATATATACTGCACGCCTGATTTTTTTGGCTCTGGTGTCAATATTATTTATTTCTGTCATTGTAAACGTGGCTGATCGGTTATGGTAGTGCTGTGTAGGTAGAAATGAGAGACGTATTTAAGTATATGTATAGAGGATATTAATCGCTTAATAACTTCTCTTCAGCGATGAAATAAAACTATATTACACGGTTGGCTATTTTGGCTCTGGCGCCGTCAAGATATATTTCTGTCATTGCAAACGTGGCTGATCGGTTATGGTACCGTCAACAACACTATAGTCGCCACTGCACTAATGTCGCCAGGCGCCATATATACGAATTTTAGCATCACTACAGATTTATATGTGCCAGTAAAGAGGCATGCACAGTAGGTTATATTATGTACGTGTCTTCAGTGGCACATACAAGTCTGTAGTGATGCTAAAATTCGTAATATATGGCGCCTGGCGACATTAGTGCAGTGGCGACTATAGTGTTGTTGATGGTGGTGATGTGTAGGTAGAAATGGGAGATGTATTTATGTACGTACGTATAGATAATATCAACCAAATAAACGTAACTTGATAATGTTACTCTTAAAGCTACATAATATTTGTGTTCCTTATAGGTTATTAACTAATTGAACGTATATAATTTCCATTGTACTTCGGGTATACCATAAGACGTTTTTTAGTGACTATAAGTAATATTTTATAGATAACCTGCTTAGTATCCTTGTCCACTAGCTAATTGGTATATTAATTAAGTAACTTTTCGTAATTTTATGGCTAACAACAGACCATTTTATATACCAAAGGAAAGATCTTGGCGTGAAGGGATTAATAATTGTGATACTCGTAAGCTACATTAAATATTTGTGTTCCTTATAGGTTATCAAGGACGAACAGACTTACTTGGAGGAGGACCTTGGTGTTGGAGAGGCGCTGGAGGGGCTTGAGGGAGGAGGAGGAGGTGGCCGAGGCGAAGGGCAGCACTCTGTGGGTGGGGGGCGCGGGGGCGTCCAGCTGCAGCATCCAGCAGTTGATCACCACCAGCAGGAACACCATGACGAAGTCGGCGAGGATGCAGAAGATGAACCACACGTCAATCAGCTTCATGTAGGCTGTCTTGGGGAGGCCGGACGCGATCTGAAGGTGAGGAGGAGGCGGAGGATAGGCCTGTGTGTTTACCTAGCTGTATTTACCTAGTTGTGTTTATCTAGTTGTATTTACCTAGTTGTGTTTACCTAGTTGTATTTACCTAGTTGTGTTTACCTAGTTTGATTTACCTATTGTGTTTACCTAGTTTTGTTTACCTAGTTGTATTTACCTAGTTCTGATTTACCTATTGTGTTTACAGGGCCTGTGATTTCTAGTGTGTTCGTTGTGTTTTACCTATTGTATATATTAACTATTAGTTTGTTTACTAGTTATGTATATTAAGCTTGTTTTTTAGTATTGTTATGTGTGTGTTACAGTTGTTTTAAGCCTGTTTGTTATGTGTGGGTTGTGTGTCTTTGTGTGACCTCTGTTCTCCCTATTTTAATGGAATAGTCTCATCTCTCTCTCTCTCTCTCTCTCTCTCTCTCTCTCTCTCTCTCTCTCTCTCTCTCTCTCTCTCTTCTCTCCACTTCCCACACACACACACACACACACAACACAGACACCCCCCCCCACACATACACACGGGGAAAGCGACCAGCACCAAAATAACACACACAACACACACACACACACACACAGTCCCCCCCCACCCACACACCTGGGAGAAGAGCGAGGCCAGCACCAGGAGGGAGGTGAGGGAGACACACACACACACACACACACACACACCAACACCTGGGAGAAAGCGAGGCCAGCACCAGGAGGGAGGTGAGGGAGACCATGATCCTGTTGGTGAAGTCGTCGAGGGCGAAGAAGAAGGTGAGGTAGGAGATGATGACGAGCAGCATGGTGGGCACGTAGGCGCCGCTGATGTAGTACCCGTACAGGTTGGTCATCACGATCTCGATGTGCTGGCCGCTCTTGTTGCCGTGCAGGACTGGCCGGTGCACGATTGAGGTGACCTGGGGATGGGTAGGGTGGGTGTGAACATAAGAATATAAGAACATAAGGAAGCTACAAGAGCCGCGAGACCTACACGTGGTAGTTCCTGTTACTTAACACTACCTACATCCACCTTTCATCCCCATCCATGAATGTATCCAGCTTCCTTTTAAAGCTCCCTATTGACTCCGCATTGACCACCTGACGACTGAGTCCATTCCAATAATTTACACCTATTTGTGAACCAGTTTTCCCTATTTTTTTTTTAAATCTACGCTTTTCCAGCTTGAATCCGTTACTTCTTGTTCTACCCTGATTACTAGCCGTAAGAACTTTTCCTACATCGCCTTTATTGTATCCCTTTATCCACTTAAAAACTTCTTAGCTGGTTAACTGGTTAGAAAACTGGTTAGCACGCTCGGTTCAAAACTGAAAAATCCCGTGTTCGAACCTCGGGCGGAGCGGAGTAAGATGGGCGGTCTCATTAAAACTCTAGTCCTTGTCCACCCAGCAGTGAATGGGTACAGGGTGTTAGCCGAGGGTTTGTGACCCGCCTCCCGGGGTGGTGGCTTCCCCCAACACTAAGCACTAAGGAAGCAAGAAAAACAAAATGTATATATGGAGACGGGGCCATACGAGTGTAGCTCAGGCCCTGTAAAATGCAACTATAGGGCTAATAGGTAAATACAACTAGGTAAATACACACACCACACACACACCCGGTACTCGAGCAAGCGGCGCGTTCCGGAGAAGGTCACGTTGAGGAGGGAGGTGAACACGTACTGGACGGTGTAGTCTTCCACGTAGAAGCCGACGGGGCAGCTCTGGGTGTCGAACGGGTAGAGGGTGAGGTCGAAGGTGCACATGAGGACGAAGGTGAACTCTCGGTGCAACACCAGCTCGTTGCTGCCCCCCGGGTAGAACACGTCTGTGAAGGGACGGGGGGCAGGGAAGGGAGGCTTTACCACTTACAGACATAGTTACAGACTCTTTGGTCTATAAACGTTGGAGACTCACAACACCTGAATCACAGCGTTTACGTGAGAAAGTTATACTATGGGTAGAGATATCATTAGGGAGGGCGACTATTTGCCGGGTCTTCTACCTTCATCGATGAGCGTGTCGTCGTCCGGCAGCGGGCTGGAGGAGCGCTGGCCCCACGCCTTGGTGACGAAGGCTGTCGTGGTGACGTGGCTGGTGTCTGAGCCGACCATCGTGAGGTCAGGATACCACAACACCTCCATCGAGTTGCTGATCTGGTTCAAGTTGTAGTCTGAGTGAAGGTTCTTAAAGTGGATGCGCGAGTCAAACCAAGTTCTTCTGAAAGCCACGTCCAAGATCATCTGGGAACTCAACAAGTCCAGCTTTCGGATCAGCAGGAATCACACTCGATGGATACCTCGGCGGGCGTGCGGCTGTCCACCTTCGGGGGCGGCAGTCGCTTCTCGTAGCCGGCCGGAATGACCACCGTGTCGCAGTTGAGTTCGTCGCTGTGGTCGGCACAGTCCAGCTCGAGGTTGACACCGCTTGCTGATGTCGATGCATTCACCGTCGCCGCAAGTGAAAGTGTTGCCGCGGCAGGATGTCAGTTTCAGTTTTTGTATCTTCTCTGGACACTTGTCGCCCGAGACTTGGATAGTCGTGGACGCCGACTGGGTAGCCGGTATCGGTGGAACCCAGCATGTGGGCCTTGACCGAAGGGTTGTCAAGCTGGTATAGCTCCCAGCTGTTGTTAGCTCGCCACTCCATTCTCGACCAGCTGACACCGTTGAAAACAGGTCGAGAATTGGACGTATCGTAAACAAAGTAGCTTCGGTCAAAGAGAGATTCCGCGCACAGGCCTCTGATCTTTAGCGGTAACGACTGCTCGAACTGGCAGGCGGTGCAGACCTTTTTTTTGCACGATTCAATCTCCCAGTTACCTTGCAGCGGCAGGCTTGGGACGTCTTGGAGAGAGTGGAGGTCATGACACACAGCTTTTCGTAAGATGCAGGATTGATCTCCACCTCGAAGTCCCTGAACGTGACCTCCTCCAAGGTGATCTGGTTCGTCCACAGCCTCGCATCGGGGTCCCAATACACGCCAACCCACAGGCCATTCCCCTTATCAAATTCTGTGCACTTATTTCTATAGTTTGAGGCTTCGTTGTAGAGATCTAGACTCTCTTCGGTACTCTGAGGCGTGGCCACGTATCCATTGAGCGTGGAGCAGAAGTGGCTGGCCTCGGCGTTGGTCCGCGCCTCCGGGAACACGGAAAACCTCTTGTCTTTTCCGATGCGACAAACGTCATCCACCACCGCCACGACAGTCTCGGCTCCCAGGGTGAAATGTTCCGTGATGTTCCTGAAATGCAGTACATAAGGCAGCGAGGGCAGCCTGTCCATCCTACAGCTGATGTAGTGTTGCATCTCCTGCACCGTCAGCAGGCTTTGGGTGATGAACATGTCCACGATGAAGCCGTTGAAGCTCTGGCCCTTGTCGGTGCCTCCCAGCTGCTCGTCCTGGTCCTGCCCCACCACCACCGTGCCGCCCCCTACCACCTGCAGGCTCTCGTTGATGCCCAGGACCTGTGGGGACACACGCACGTCACTCCCCTCACCTCTGCCTTCCTGCCCCACGCCGCACCTACCTACAAACACTTGCGCATTTATACATTTATGCTTTCCTATTACAGTTTTATTCTATATAACGTATTGGAGTACAGAAATGCTATTCCATGTCTGAATAGATCATAGACTTGCAGACGTGCTGTCACTGCCCCGCACCATCATAACGGTGACTTTAACCCCTTCACACCCAGATCTTTCCTTTGCTATAAAAAAATTGTATGTTGTCGAGCTATAAAACTACGAAAAGTAACTGAATATACCAAATTAGTTAGTGGACAAGGATATTAAACAGGTCATATCTATAAAACATTGCTTATATACACTGAAAATAGTCTAATGGTTGCCAAATTACAATAAAAATTACGCTCACGGTCTTAAGGGGTTAAGGATGCCATCACAAGAATGTAATGCATGAAAGACCCCAGCAAGGACATACAGGCTCTGATACAAACCCTAATGTATGAAACGACACCAAGATGTCCTTAACGATAAGCAGCCCACAAGCACTGGCCGTCCAGTCATCCTTACCATGTCTGAGAGGGTGACTTTATCTACGCTGTCCGCGAAGACGAAGGAGGCGGCGAAGACAGGCAAGTCAACAGCCACGCAGAAGGAGAACCACGTGAGCAGCCTGATCTCCACCGGCTGAATGTGGAACACCCGCCGGGAGCAGCAGGCCATGCGGAGCTGCCGCCGCGGGTACTTGAGGTCTGTTGAAGGGAAATAGAATAAGGAAAAACTGGGTCACAAATAGGGTGGTCAATGATTGAATGGACTCAGTCGTCAGGTAGTTAATGCGGAGTCAATAGGGAGCTTTAAAAGGAGGCTGGATAAATTCATGGATGGGGATGAAAGGTGAATGTAGGTAGTGTTAAGTAACAGGAACTACCTCGTGTAGGTCTCACGAGCCTCTTGTAGCTTCTTTATTTTTTTATGTTATGTTTTTATGAAGGAACTTTATAGCGAATTCCTCCCACAGTTACTCAAGCAAGCACAGGATAATGACAAGCTTGATATCTAGTTGGGTAGATGGAACACCTTTCAGAAAATAATAAAAAATATTACGAAGAAAATCAATGTAAGAAGGCATGAAAAGTGGCGGTGGCCTTGTATTACAGGTTACGGTTCTGTGCTCAGTGCATCGGCAGCTTACGGAACGCCAGCTCGTTGTCGTTGTCCTTGGTGGCGTAGGAGAACAAATAGTCTGAGTAGCGTCTGCGGAAGGAGAACAGCCTGACGCAGAAGGTGTAGGTTGTGAGGGAGGGCAGCGCGTGGCGCCAGGTGAGGCCGGAGTCAGGGCGCGCCACCCCGTCCTGCTGCAGGTAGATCGCCGACGAGGCTTCTGTCGAGGGAAGGGATTAAGAGGTGTTGACGCGCCTTGTGATGGGCGAGGCTCCAACTGTTTAATAATCAAACAACTCGTCCCTTGGGACCATAAACAAGAAGCATGGAGGCTCAGGCAAGGCAGCGCGGCGCTACTCACGTGAGGGTGCGGGTGTGAGGGCGCCGGCCAGCCTTGCCGCCACCAGACAGCAGGCGAGGGCCCGGGCGGCGGCCATGGCGAGGCTGGTGACCACTGCGGAGAGTGAGGGAGAATTACAGGAACTATCTCGTGTAGGTCTCACAGCCTCTTATAGCTTCCTTATTACCTCCGCCAACGAAGTTGGAGGGGTTATGTTTTCACCCCGATCTGTCTGTCTGTCTGTCTGTCTGTTTAGTGTACAGGATTTCTCAAAAAGTTACTAATAGATTTGGACCAAACTCAGTATACCAAGTCTATTTGGTATAAGGAAGAACTGATTTAATTTTGGATGGAATCTATTGAGCGGGCGGAGGTATGCGCTCTACTGAGTGCCCCCCCCCCTAGTTTTCTTATGTTCTTATGTTCTTACCAATGTTAGTTTGCTCTTAATGCGCCGCTGTCTTAGTGATCTATAGGGAAAAAATAACAAGAATCACTTAAAATCGTAACCCGTAAAGCCTTAAGCCTAAAGCCTATAGACCCAAACTGTCGCCGCGGATTCGGTTCCTCTGCTGGCTCTGCATCCTCATCCTGTATCAAGTTTCACGGCAAAACCCCAGTATTATGCAGTGACACTTGTAAAAGATTCACAGGCTGGAATGACGTTCAGCATCACAACCTGAAATGCCGCGCACCACCTGTCTGCCTGCAAGCCGCC
>JACEEZ010001592.1:417500-420000 GCA_016584305.1 Chionoecetes opilio | reverse complement strand
TACCACGTGTAGGTCTCGCGGCCTCTTATAGCTTCCTTATGTTCTTATGTTCTTATGTTCTGCACATACAAGACACTGCTCTATTGCTTTGCCGTCGGAAATCACTCGTTCCCAAGATATCAAAGGTTACAATAATTTTTTTTTTTTTTTTTTTTTTTTTCTGTAAGAGATGTAAATAAACTTAACTAAAAACTAAGATATCAATTTCTTAGTTTGGGAGAGTATTGAGTAGTGTTAAGTATAGTATAGTTAAGTAGTCTTTGGTTAGGTTAGGGTTAGTTAGTTTAGTTTAATAATATGTTTGTTTAATATCTAGTGGTTACAGTCAAAAATTGTCATGGGAAAATTCCGCTGTCACCGTGTCCATGTGTAGCGCTCCGACTAGCTGCACCCGCCCGATTAGCTTCCCTCGCCCGATTAGCTTCCCTGCCGCTTATTTAACCTAAATAACCGTTATAACTTAAATAACTCTACAAAACTTAACCCAAACCTATCCTATACCTTTTAAAATTATAACTAAAAAAAATATGACTAACACCTAAAACATATTTTTATATGATAATAGCTAGGTTATAGTCTATTATTTTTATTATGGTCAAAATGCAGTAAGGAAGCCACGCCCCCTGCCTCCCCTTCTATTCTACGGGGCAGCTGATTGGTGCATTCCTCGTATCATCACTACCAATCACAATATCTTCACTACTTAACAGCGCGTGACCACTGGACAGAGCAATCTTCACTACAGAGGGATTTTTGATTATGTCACCCTTTGTAGTGAAGATTGCTCTGTCCAGTGGTCACGCGCTGTTAAGTAGTGAAGATATTGTGATTGGTAGTGATGATACGAGGAATGCACCAATCAGCTGCCCCGTATATAGAATAGAAGGGTGGGCAGGGGGCGTGGCTTCCTTACTGCATTTTGACCATAATAAAAAAAATAGACTATAGGTTACGCATAGGGTAAACTTAGGTACTTTTAAGGCTTGGTTTAGATTTGATTTAGGTTTGGTTAGGTTTAGGATAGATTTGGGTTAAGTTTTGTAGAGTTATTTAAAGTAATAACCGTTATTTAGGTTAAATAAGCGGCAGGGAAGCTAATCGGGCAGGTGAAGCTAGTCGGGCAGGTGAAGCTAGTCGGGCAGGTGAAGCTAGTCAGATCGCTACACCGGCGGGGTGGCACATTGCGCGGCGTGGGTCGGTGAGCCGTGGATCGGTGAGCGCTTTTCTGGAAATGACCTTCTTTTTACTCTGATCATTATTATTCAGCAAGATCACTTATTATTTTTAAGGGATAAATAATACTGATGAGGGTAAAGGTCCCTTATTAGAAAAGTAAGTGATTGTGGCTGAAAAACAATGATCAGATTATTGAAAAACACATTCAAATATATGATAAAAAGAAAATGTCGTCTTGAGGGTTTTTCGTTTTTTCTTTCGGTCTCCCTTATTTACTTTTTCTCTTGCTACGTATCTTCCTTTTTTTTTTTTTTTTTTTTTTTTTCTTTCTAGCTTCCTTTCTTACTTAGTTTTTTTTCTTTTTCTCTTTCTATCTTCCTGTTTTTGAGCCTTTTTTCTTTTTTTTTCTTTCTATCTTTCTTTTATCTTCCCTTTTTTTCTAGTTTTTTTCTTTTCTCTTACTATCTTCCTTTCTTCTTTTTGTTTTTTTTTCTTTCTATCTTCCTTATTTACTTAGTTTTTTTTCTTTTTCTCTTTCTACGTATCTTCCTTTTTTTCTTTCTTTTTCTTTTTTTCTTTCTATCTTCCTTTTTTACTTAGTTTTTTTTTCTTTTTCTCTTGCTATCTTTCTTTTTTTTCTTTTTTTTTCTTTTTTTTCTTTTTTTTCTTTCTATCTTCCTTTTTTTTTTTTTTTTTTTTTTCTCTTTCTATCTTCCTTTTTTGAGCTTTTTTTTCTTTTTTTTTCTTTCTTATCTTCCTTTTTTTTTCTTTTTTTTTTTTTTTTTCTTTTTTTCTTTCTATCTTCCTTTTTATCTTCCTTTTTTTCTTTTTCTTTTTCTTTTTTTCTTTCTATCTTCCCTTTTTTTTTAGTTTTTTTCTTTTTCTCTTGCTACGTATCTTCTTCTTTTTTTTCTCTCTTTTTTTTTCTTTCTATCTTCCTTTTTTACTTCGTATTTTTTCTTTTTCTCTTGCTACGTATCTTCTTTTTTATCTTTTTTTTTCTTTTTTTCTTTCCATCTTCCTTCTTTTGTTTTTTTCTCTTTTTCTTTCTATCTTTTTTACATAGTTTTTTTTATCTTTTTCTCTTTTCATCTTCTCTTTTTTTAAGTTTCTTCTCTTTCTCTCTTGCTGTCTCCCTTTCCTCTCTTTACATCTATGGGGACTGGTCTAGGCCTTGGGCAGAACAACACGTTACAACAACCTACTCACTGCCAGTCCACGCATAGTTAAGTATAGTATAGTAGTTAGCAGAGCATAGCATAACATAGCAAATAGTCGAAAAAATAATAAATGCTTCCCTTAATATAAATGGGAAGGGGAATTT
>JACEEZ010001592.1:382500-410000 GCA_016584305.1 Chionoecetes opilio | reverse complement strand
ATAATATATACTATGTTATAGTATCCTTGATCGAATCCGTGCCGCGCGCGTCACTGGTCCCATGGTGCGTGAGCCCAGCAAGGTGGGGTAAATAGCGCCTCACAACACCTCAGCCGCCAAGCGTGTCATCATGTCTCAAAGGATTCAGCTCCAGTGGCGTCGTGAGGATGTTTGTCACTTACATGACCTTGATAGGCAAAATGTGTGCAAGATAGGAAAAATATAATATGAAAAATAGTTTGTAATTAAGTAATAAAGTAATTATGTAATAAAGCAAAAAGAAGTACTATAAACATTTTTTTCATATTTTTGTCAACGCGCCGCAATTACTCGAGTACTAGATAGCATTGATTTTTTTATCACAGATTCGAAATCAGCAAACTTTTCTGGTTCTGATGGTCTAATATACTTATAATTAGATCAAAACTGCCAATGCTATGAAACCTGTGTCGAGGTAGCCTGGCAGCATGGAGAGCAGAGCCAGCGTTGATCTGTTGGCATGGGTATTGGGTAGCCCTCAGTCTTTAATAACTGTTATAGCAACAATATATTACACAAAGTCCTCAATGCAGTAACAGTGTGAAGCATCTTCGAGGCGGCTGCTGCAGCGAACACTGGTGCGCCAGAGACTCGCCCTACGCGTGGTATTCAACAAGCACTGTTGTTGCCTGAGGCGCGCCATGAGGGCAGACGCCTGTGGGTACCTGGAACTGTCGCCGATCGGAACTCTCGCCGCCGTCGTGGAGTGTTCCAATTCTTGATATTACAGGACCCAATATATATATTTAATCAGGGGTTACCCGTGTTTCTGCATTCAGGGATGAAATACTATCGTTAGCTTGATCAGTTAGGTTAGATTAGGTGCCATTGTCCAGGTTAGGTTAACATTTCCACGTCGACGAGAGTTCCAGTTTGTTGTTTCGGCGAGAATTCCCATCGGCGACAGTTCCATAAACCCGCCTGTGTTGTGCCGAGACAGAGGGGGAGACGCTAGGAAAGGTGACCTACAAGTGTGCGAGCTTGTTGAGTGTTCATCATTGACTGTGTAAATGGCACCTGAATCATGAAGGTGTTGAACGAGAAGATGACACCTAAATCAGGGTTAATCAAGCCTTAATTTACTTTAAAATACTTGCCACGAAAACATGAAGTGTGACATAGATACACAAACCACGGCCCATGGAGGCGACATGCCCTCGGCCCTCAAGCCTTGACGTTATCGTTGTCGTGGCTTCAAGTGGACTTTAATACATACACATTTTCTAATTAGTAAAAACGTAAACATAATTTCAAGTAAGAGCAACTGTGTACAATGGTGCTAAACTGTAATAGTAACGAGGATTCTAACAAAAATACAAGCCTCCTCACGTGCCGACTGTCCCCAGTCTTGGGTGGCTCCAGGAACCCTCCAGTCTATACTTGTACACCACGTGTTACAATGACTGTATCTGTTTACACCCTTGTCGCACCCCTACAGCTGGCCAGACATGTTGCGTTCATGAACCAAACGCCTTACGCTGTCACGCACCTCAAGTTACAATACAGAAGTATGAAACCACTCACCTTCCTCCCCCTCCGCGGTGTTGGATGTAGAGGCGGTGGAAGAGTCCGCGTCCTCGTAGGCGGGGATTTCAATGCCATAGTAGTGTGCGAAGTCCCTCATGCTCCTGGATGGTGTTGTGGCACGTCAGGCTGTCGCGGCGCGGCTGGGGAACAAAGGCGCAATGACAGGGAGATACAGCCAAGGCTAAGGGAGAGAAGGTCAAACCGTTAGCCAAGTAACGCCCAGTATCAATTCACGGGGCTTGGCTTTCTTCACGAGGCGTGACGAACTGACCCGCTGACCCTCTCATGACCGCGGCGGGCCCCGAGAGGACACTTCACAGGCTAAGTCAACCCCCAGTGGGAGGTAGTCGAGCGAAACGGTTTAACCTTCTATTCCCTTAGCCTTGGATACAGCCAAGCGTATATACCAACTCTACACGGTTTGCGGTAGTATTAGAAGTAATGGTGGTGTTGTGTTTGCTTAGTATTGTTAGTAATTATGATAATGATAAAGGGTACACCAGACTGATGATCACCCCCACAGACCCCTGACCCCGTGACTCCCTCAACACCTGCACGCTGCCTTGCCTTAGCGGCGTGACTAATGATGTTTGAGACTAACTAAAGAAAATATGTCCAAATGCTGCGAGACTGATGCACGGATTGAAATGGTTTAAAAAAGAAAAATCGGGAGAACAAAATTCCTTGAAGTACGGGAGTAATAAAACAGAGTTGCCAGTTAGCTTCCAGAGTTGTCTTGATACTTGGTACTGAAAAAGTTAAGTCGAACAGAAGGTGGAATACATAGTGAAGCAGATGTTCCATTGTTTGCATGCACTACACCCGCCACTTGCCTGTGCCCATAAAGCAGACAGTGAGTGACTTCCAAAAGGGGTGGGCCAATTTAATTTGGAAAGTGTTTTGACACTCCGAAAGATTATTCAAGTTGTAGAAAGGCAGAAAAATATGATCAGGAGAGAGATCCAGAGTTTACCAGTGAAAGTGCTGAGAGACTGAAGATACTGGAGAACTCTTGCATTAGTAAGATGGACAGAATAGGGATGGGAGTAAGTAGAAAGTCAAGTGCAGCGAGGTGAGGTCGCGGGAGGGGGGAGGCATGCAGTCAGCAAGTTCAGAAGAGCAGTGAGCATGAAAATAACGGTAGAAGACAGTAAGAGAAGCAGCAACTTTCTAGTTATCATATACTGTATAACATTAAGAGTGGTAGAGTGCAGTACAGTACATCGCGACCCGTTCTGCAGCACCACAGTTCTCCATCGTGCATGTATTGTTCATTGCGTGCGTGAGAAGCTTCAGTGATAATTGTGGGCGAGATTGAGTCCTGATATCGAAGATCCTTACGTGAAAAATGGCCTTTGTCCACCCGTCAAGAGGGTTCTGGCAAACATACAGGCGTGACCATTTAGTTGTGGTGCTGGGGGTGGGAATGCATCACTGATAAAGAGGTAACAAAAAAAAAGTCAACAACGTTTATGTACGTAAAATTATGTGTAGCAGCACTATGTACACGTAGCCTTGGGCCCATCCATACCTACGTCACCATGTGTGTGTGTGTCATTCACCCAAGGTCTTGTCCACGCGAGTCGGACTCGCAATCGCTAGTTTCACCCTCCCGGAGCGAGCTTGGAGCTCATTATCACCGATCTTTGGGTAATGCTGGGACCTCACACACCACACACACCCCATCCCTTTGCTCAAGGGGAACAGTAACCGCCAGAATTTCTCAATGGAAAAATCCCCGGGAACGAGTGGGGTCGGGGATTGAACTCTGCACTAAACTTATAGAATGGTGCTTGATGCTCTACCCACCGAGCCGTTCAGGTGTGTGTGTGTGTGTGTGTGTGTGTGTGTGTGTGTGTGTGTGTGTGTGTGTGTGTGTGTGTGTGTGTGTGTGTGTGTGTGTGTGTGTGTGTGTGTGTGTGACAATGAACACATAAAGCCGCGCCCACACACTGTTGCTTTCCGGATAAACAACAACCCGGCACTGCCACGTCTGCGTCAGTCTGCGTCACGGGTCTTACGATCACGCCGCCGCGCCTCACACCCACACCTCACTGCCATGCTATTGTCCGGCAACACTGATGCACTTATATTTCAATTCATCCAACTATTGGTTTTATATATTTCATATTATCAGATCAATTTAAAGCAAATGATGAATCAATTATCATTTGGCTACAGCCAACTACGGCTACAGCCAAGCGTCATCACTCGTAAGCCACATATCCGCATAGAGTTGGGGAATATGCTGGCGGGGTATGCAGAGAGCAAGTTCAGAGCCATAGTAAAGGTTGATGCAGGAAGGAGAAGCAGCATTGCGTAGGGATGCAGGAGGCTGGTGTTATAAACGTGCCGTATATAATATATAATGTATTCATCAAGTGATGCAGAGTGCTGGTTAATCTTTATCCCAAGACGGAGGTATGCCGTTGTCTGTGTGGCGCCGATCACGGGAGTCTCTCTATATACACAAACTGACGCACTGCATCACAACGCCCTCAAGTAATCGCTAGATGTACTGTACTTATAGCAAGGCATTATAGGGTTCAACACTAAATGGCGGTTCAGATATTCAAGAAAAAAATAAGTACTAAGTACTATGTCAACGCGTTGCGAAGTGTTACATTAGTCTCCTTTACATAAGCCGAGGCTTATTTACCCTCTGCCTGTTCGTGTTGCATGACTAACCACTCAGGTCTTTCTTCGCCACGACAAACACGACACCGTCGCGATGGTCCAGTTGATAGCGTGCTGGCCTGCCATTCTGTCGTAGCCGATTCGAATCCTCACTGCTCACGGGGATTTTTCACTGACAAATTCGGGCGGTTACTGTCCCCTTTGAGCAAGGGGATGGGTGTGTGTGAGGTCCCAGCATCACCCAAAGCTTAGTAATAATGAGCTCCAAGCTCGCACCGGGAGGGTGAAACTGGCGATCGCAAGCCAGCTCGCGTGGACAAGACCATGGGTGAATAACACGTATACCATGTGCCCACCGTATACAGTGTTCCTATATACATACACTGGCCGCTTGGGTACGCTTGTGTTAGGCAGGCGTCTTTGTTAGGAAGGTGAGTACAGTGCAGTGGCAGGTAACAATTTGTATTACCAAGACCTATAATATGCTTAAGGGGGGGGGGGGGGAGGAGGGGGGGGGGCTTCATAAGGTGTCCATCCATCGGTCACCACACAATGGACGGACGGGAGGCGAGTCACTGTGTCAAGGCGACTCAACCACCATGGAGTATCGACTGTTTCAATGGTGATGAGAATGATAATGATAAAAATAATATTGATGATAATGATAATAATAGTCATTGTGATAATAATGATAATAACAGAAATAATTGTACCAATATAATAATAATAATAATGACATTGATAGAAATAATAACGATAATGATAACAATGACAATGAAAATGATGATAATAATAATGATAACAAAGATAATGACCAAGGCGAAAGAGAATAGAGATTGCCTTGGCCTTGGTGTTGACAGTAATGATATCAGCCGTAATGACGTACTTGGTTGAGCTTGGCGTGTGTAGGACCGCGCGATCAGGCTCGAACCCAAGGCCGACGGCAAAGAGAGACGAGAGGACAGCCAGGCTCGCCACCACCCACCGCACCGACGCCCCCATCTTAAGTGTCGAGACTCGAACGCTCTGAAACACATCAAGTCAAAATCGACAGTGAGAAAAGCAAAATCACGACATATAGGAGAGTGATTTGCCGGTTTTTTATTTTCGACACAAGTAAAATACATGTAATTGATAAAGAGTTCCATGAAATAAATGTCCTTTTGAGGGTTGACCATAACAGAAAACGGACCTTCACCGATAGATCACAGGTCTCACTATAAAAATCCAGCCTGCGCCACCAACGGGCGAGGGCCAACTATCACACCCCTCAAGAATGTGCAGAGCCAACCATCTGAGCCCTCAAGAGGAAAAACTTAATAGCCTACAGGCGCTATAGGCTTCAACGTAAATAAAAAATATGAAAAATTACAAATAAACATGCCCTAATACCGCCTTGGGGAGTCACGTTAATCTGCCGCATCGCCGAACCTCAGTTTTACATAACGTTAAATTAAACATTACCTGTCTATGCTGTGTTGCTTCTTACCCGCACAGTGCGATATCTGGGTGAGGACGTTGCCTGTGTACCAAGGATAATATATATCTGTATAATATCCTTGCTTTGTACCGCTGCAGGACCTCTTGTGGGCACGACCGCCGACTGTTTAGTGATCCGTACGGTGCAGCCCTCGCCTCGCCGCGTCCTTGGCTGACTACCACTATGCTGCGGCGGGAATTAAGGTGGAGCCGCAGAAGGAAGGAAGGAAGGAAAAGAATATACGCAATGTTTACATGTCATTTAAAAGGGAAACATGGCGCAATAGATCCTGGAGCGACGTATATACGGATGGGAAACATTCGCCTATATATAGTCACTAATACGTCATGATATCAGGGTATTGATGACTTTGTTTTTGCGCTTTATTAACACCCAAAGGCAGTTTTGTATGGACTTAGGGTTTACTTAGGGCATCATTTAACACCCAAAGACAGTCCTGCATTGACGTGAAATCCTGTATCGTGAAATATAACTGTCACGTTGTTACTCTTCGGGCTCGTTATCTCGGCAAGCAAGACACCGACGACAATGTTTTCTCCGTTATATTTTATTACGAAGGTTATTCTTTTATCATATCTTTTGTGTACAACGCTACAACTTTGTCCCACCGCGTCTGAGGGGAACGATGGATAATTGCCGGAGTCTAACACGTGTGGCCGGCCAAGCAAGCGTTATCAGCGAGACATCTGGCGGCAGTGTTACTGTACGTGTATCGTGCAGTGTGAGGATTTTGTTTGGACCGTATAATATGTGCTTTGGGAAGGCGGTGGCCGAATGGTTAGCGCCTGCAAGTGTCGAACTCGGTGTTCCGAGTTCGATTCCCAGCAAGCTGCTTTTCTGCAGTCGTTGAGTGGCCGAAGAATGCTGCCTATCAACTCTACCTTAGACGGCGAGTGTGCATCGGAGACAGTGGCGTAACCAGGTATCTATCAATAGGGGGGCACCTGGGGGTACACAACTGAGTAGGGGGGGGGGCACTAGCAAACAGAGCGCAGGGGCATTCTGATGCCTCTGGCCAGTGGGGGGCACCGGATTTTCATGGGGGGGCACATGCCACCCCCGTAGCTACGTCACTGCACCACACACACACACACACAACATACATACATACATACACACACACACACACACACACACACACACACACCACACACACACACACCACACACACACACACACACACACACACACACACACACACACACACACACACACACACACACACACACACACAAATCAAACTTCCGACTCGGGAGTTTGATTTAATCTTCTAATTTTTCTATCTCCAAAATAAACAACATTAACAAATTGAACATGATGTATACATTTTTTTTTTTCTCTCTCTCTCTCTTCTCTCTTCTCCTCTCTCTCTCTCTCTCTCTCTCTCTTCTCTCTCTCTCTCTCTCTCTCTCTCTCTCTCTCTCTCCCTCTCTCTCTCCTCTCTCTCTCTCTCTCTCTTCTCTCTCTCTTCTCTCTCTCCTCTCTCTACATCTCAGAGACACTTGGAAACAATGGAAGCAGTTAATTAGTGAAGTGATTGTGATCATAATTATTGCAACAATCAAGGTGTACATATATCTGGCACGTTTACTGTCATCAAATAGAACCTTAAAGCTCACGATAGACATAAGTTAAGCAAGTCACGGTACACGAATCAAGTAGAAAACCGTGAAATTAAACTAAAAGTGTCGAGGCTTTGCGAGTCTTTTAATACTTGCCTCGTGAACTTCAACGGAGCGGGAGGCTTGGCGGGCCGCGGCGGTAGTGGTGGCGACGTCGGTGTGCAGGACGAATGGTCTGCCGCTGACACTTATTTGTTTATTGTGTAACGCATTTAAAGGATTCGCGTATCAAACTATAGTGTTACCGTTTGTGTGTGGGTGTGTCAAGGTACCTGGCTGCCTGCAAGCTTCGGGCAGGCCGGTGAAGCAGGGAAGCAGCCGGAAGCAAGGTGCAGGAGGCCCATAGCTGCTTTTGCCGTGAGTACCCAGCTATCTTGTGTTGTTATTCAGTAGCTATTTGTGTGTCATCATGTAGCTATCTTGTGGGTCATCAGTTAGTTTGTGATATTTCTTTCATTCATCGTGTTGTAGGACTGAGTGAGTATTTATATGTTTGTTCACGACACTGATTTGTACGGTATATGGAAACCACTATACTGAAGGAAAGGTGTGAGGTACTGATGAGGGACTTTCTGATGCCATAACCTCCTAATCTCTCGTTTTGAGGCGTAACCCCCAATCCTAGCCCTCATCCCTCTCTCACTTTACTCCGGGGAAGGGAGGCGGTAAAAAAATTTAAAAACCCATATGAATATGACTCAGTAAATGTTAACCCCTATATGCCTGACTTCCTATATACTGCATAGTCCACCCATAAACTTATTCATTCAAGTAAATATTGCAATGAGAAAATAATTTGGCTTGGTTGGTTGGCTATGAAGTGGACTTACTTATCACAAAAAGAAAGTTAAGGCTTTGAGATGTAGCGTATAACTGCAACCACCAACCCTTCGCGTTAGTAACAAGCATTTTGACGCTTAATTAATGAGTAATCATCCCGTAGTGTACCCGTAACAAGGCGTCACGGCGAGTCATGACCAGTGGCGGAACAAGGTCTGTAAAAATGGGGGGGGGGGCCCACCCGGGGGGCACCACCCTAAAATGGGGGGCATGTGACCCCCCAGGCCCCCCCGCAGTTCCGCCACTGATCGGAGGACACATGCAGGGGGGCGGCATGAGCCTTTAATCACAGGTGTCACTATAAAAATCCTGCCTGCGCCACCACGGGCGAGGGCCAACCATCACAGCCCTCAAATAACCAACCCTGTAGGGCCTACCATTCGGGCTTTAAAGATGGTACTGTCTACTGGCCCTGTGAGCTGGGAAATGCTATGTCGCTGGGGGACTGACTGCATAATCGATATCAAAGCTTTTTATTGAGTCACCAATCTCACCACGCGTGCTGAGACCGGTGATTGAGAGCTGATGGAACAATGAATGGCTGAGTAGAACAGTAAATGATTAACAAGCGAGTGTGCATGGGAAAGATGGCACGATATACAAGCCCGGAATTGAAGCCTTGTAAATTCTGGCTTACTTGTCTTCGGAAATAACGTCATGTTCTCTTGTACTAGACAGTGACGAGTATGTTAAGGTCTATTGACTTGTGTGATACTGAAAGACGTTACTTTGAGGCTAACTTTGTAAAACCTCCGCGGCGAGGCTGTCGATCGAGATGACGCACAAAACCTATTCCGTCTTACGAAACAAGCTTTGTCAGTGTTATTCTTTGGCAACACTGATGGTCTTCGCAGAGTATCTTCTTTGTATCTGTGTTTCTCTAGTGTTTCCTCAAATTGATACGAACTTTTTAACTTAAACTATTTATTTTACTTCTTGTGTGTGTGTGTATGTGTATGTGTGTGTGTGTGTGTGTGTGTGTGTGTGTGTGTGTGTGTGTGTGTGTGTGTGTGTGTGTGTGTGTGTGCGAGAGAGAGAGAGAGAGAGAGAGAGAGAGAGAGAGAGAGAGAGAGAGAGAGAGAGAGAGAGAGAGTACCTTATAGATGTAACTATGGGAATCAAAACGTTACCACTGCCTTCAATGTCTTTCCAGCTTTATTATAATTCTTCAAATATAAAAATCACAGCTTAACTCATGAATAGTCTTAGCATGAAAATGTATAATCAGGTACAAGAATAAAAGGCGCGATGAGGAACACAAAGGAGGAGTCATGTCAGTATCCTCCATGACTTTCTCTCCTACTAATAATATCTACCCTTCCTCCCCGCTACTATACGTCCTACTATCCCAGCTATCTTATCTACTATTGCTATCTTTCAATCTATCCTTTTGATTCAGTTCAGTTCAGTAGAGTCCACGGCAAGGCGATGCTGGCATGGGTGCGGGGGTGCGGGGGGGCGGCGTCTCAGGGTGTTGTGAGGTCTGGATTAATAGTCATCAAAAATTTGTTTTTTCACACCTGTTGGAAGAGGAAGTGGTGAGACGTGGTTACAGGGAGGCATAGAACTTCTCTCACGGACAGCAGCCAGACTAGGTTAGGTTAGGCTAGGTATAGGTTAGGTTAGGTTAGGTTAGGTTAGGCTAGGTTAGGTTAGGTTAGGTTAGGTTAGGTTAGGTTAGGTTAGGTTAGGTTAGGTTAGGTTAGGTTAGGTTAGGTTAGGTTAGGTTAGGTTAGGTTAGGTTAGGTTAGGTTAGGTTAGGTTAGGTTAGGTTAGGTTAGGTTAGGTTAGGTTAGGTTAGGTTAGGTTAGGTTAGGCTCTCCATCTCATTTAATCTGATTTTTAGGTTAGGTTAGGTTAGGTTAGGTTAGGTTAGGTTAGGTTAGGTTAGGTTAGGTTAGGTTAGGTTAGGTTAGGTTAGGTTAGGCTAGGTTAGGTTAGGTTAGGTTAGGTTAGGTTAGGCTAGGTTAGGTTAGGTTAGGCTAGGCTAGTTAGGTTAGGTTAGGTTAGGTTTCGGTTAAGGTTAGGTTTAGTTTAGCTTTATTTTAAACTCAACTAATCCTAACCTTAACCTTAACCTGGACTGGCTGCTGTACCTAGGATGGCTTGCCCCGTGGTCTCTGGCTGCGCTGATGGCGACGGCGGAGTTGCACCTTATGTATTCTTATTAGATCATTTTTGTCCGTGATTTTGACCAAAGTTACAGCTTGCCAAGAGGTTGAAGGTTAGTAGAAGACGTGTAGGACAAAATATTAGTCCTTCATAAGGTAGTAAGCGAGATATGGCAGAGGTGATACAACGAATCTTTACCGTAGTGTTTATTATGATGCCTCTTCCCCTCTCCTTACTCGCGTATACCTCCCTCCCTTCAAATGCCCTTCCTTCCTCGAGCTGCCCTTCCTTCCCTTCCTTCCCCGAGCTGCCCTTCCTCTCCCTTCCCTTCCTCCTCCCTTCTTCACTGCCCTTCCTCTCCTCACTGCCTTCCTCCTTCATTGCCCTTCCCTTTCTTCCTTCAACTGCCCTTCTCCTCTCTCTCCTTCTCCCTTCCTTCTCTCTCTTCTATCTCTCCTCTCTCTCTCTCTCTCTCTCTCTCTCTCTCTCTCTCTCTCTCTCTCTCTCCTCTCTCTCTCCTCTCTCTCTCTCTCTCTCTCTCTCTCTCTCTCTTCTCTCTCTCTCTCTCTCTCTGCCCCCCCCCCCCCCCCCCCCCCAGGTACTCACTCGCAGGAGGTGTCAGAGAAGAAGTGTCCGCTGCTGCAGAACACGGGGTGGCGGCAGTAACAGGTGCAGGTTTTGTCATCCCAGTACTTGTCCTCCTGCTGCTTACACTCCTCCTTGTCCTGCCTGTTAGAGAGATACAAACACTTAGCTTGCACACAAACACTTCATTTCTTATACAATTCATACATACACTAGACATGATACGAACACTTAGCATTGCCCAAAGAGTATAGAGTAGTCTTTGCATTGCCACAAACAAACACTAAGGTATATGATTTCAAGGGTTTTATGTATTATCCCAGTTTCTAAATATAGCTTTGTGACTTATGACTGATGACTCCTTCTCAGCTAGTGACTTATGACCTGATGACTCCCTCTCAGCTAGTGACTTATGACTTGATGACTCCCTCTCAGCTAGTGACTTATGACTTGATAACTCCCTCTCAGCTAGTGACTTATGACTTGACTCCCTCTCAGCTAGTGACTTATGACTTAATGACTCTTCGCTAACAGAGCTCGTGAACTACCTACCCATTCTTGCATTCACAGGCACACTCCTGCTCCATGTAGTTGTGTATGTCAAGGTTGCAGTCTTCTTCCGTGGTCTTGCAGCCACACTCACACTGCAGATGTCGCGTCACTGTCACATCCACAGTGGTCACATCAGGGTACATTGAGCTGTCTTTCTGGCCTCGTCCTCGTTGTCCTCGTTGTCCTCGTTGTCCTCGTTGTCCTCGTTGTCCTCGTTGTCCTCGTTGTCCTCGTTGTCCTTGTCGCTTGCGTAGTTGTTTGTTACTGCCATGAATCACTGTCTTCTTCACCTGTCGTTAGTGCACGCAGATATACAGTATGCAATTGTATCAAGATTTTACTATCGCGGTAAATTATCCTGATATGATATTATGTCCCATCCCATGCATGGTTCTTGTTCTTTGTTTTGCACTGCTACGCAAACTTCTCTATCGCTAACATAACCCCTTCCTACTCAAAATATACCTGTGTAATACTCTTAACTCCTTGAAGTCCAGAACGTATTTTTCATTCTTAGTTGACTACCATCAGTGCATTTTTTAAGCTAATCTTACTGGGCGACATTCTTTGGATAGCCAGAAAGGCAAAGGCCTACCTGTTAAAGTATAGTATTTTGGATACATCAACTTCACCCTTTGGTATGTTGTGTATAAATAAAGATCCTATGCAGTAATAAGAGTGCACTTCTGGATCTAACACACACAGATAAGATGAACCATTGTATCCAGGAAGGATTTTATGAACAAATATCTTGTCGCCCAGTAGCTTAAAATTGTTCTTACTGGGCGACAGTTTTCCATCACTGGGAGACATTTTGGTCGCCCAGTTGTGATGTAAAAAATGCACTGATACCATTAGACGATTTTAATAGATACAAGTAATATTTTATCGATATGACCTGTTTAGTATCCTTGTCCACTAGCAAATTTGGTATATTAAGTCACTTTTTCGTAATTTTATGGCTAATAACTTGACGATTTGATATAGCCAAGGAAAGATCTGGCGTGAAGGCGTTAATAATACAACAATACCTTTTCCTCCATGGTTAGCCCTTACTGCCCTCCTTCCTTGACCCCTTCAATACCCTGCCCAACATGGATTAGTAGTACCACGTGGTCTATGCTGCCTGGCACTAGATAACTATTGGATCAAGTATTTAACCCCATGAAGTCCAAAACGTAATTTCCCTTACAATGTGGGTGCCATTAGACGATTTTTAGTGAATATAAGCAATGTTTTATAGATATGACCTGTTTAGTATCCTTGTCGACTAACTAATTTAGAATATTAAGTTACTTCTCGTAATTTTCACAAGGGTCTGGTTTTGGGTCCATTACTATTTTTTATTTACATCAACGACTTGGATAGTGGGATTAGCAGTGATATCAGCAAGTTTGCTGATGATACTAAGGTAGGTAGGATTATTGGATCACAGTCTGATGTAAAGATATTGCAGGGAGACTTAGATAAACTTAACGAGTGGGTAGTCAGATGGCAGATGGAATTTAATATTGATAAGTGCAGCATTATGAATATTGGTAGAAAAAACCCTGGTAATAGATACACCATACGCAATGTATCGCTGAAAAGATCAGAAGGTGAAAAAGATCTGGGAGTGAGGGTGAGCTCAGACCTCCGACCTAGGAAACAATGTATTGAGGCCAGAAATAGAGCTAATAGAGTGTTAGGATTCATTACCAGAAGTGTTAAAAGTAGAAGTGCTGAGGTTATTCTAAAGTTTTATCTGGCTCTAGTCAGACCTCACCTAGACTATGCAGTTCAGTTTTGGTCTCCATATTACAGGATGGATATAGCCTTGTTAGAATCAGTGCAGAGAAGGATCACCAAAATGATTCAAGGGATGCGTAACTTTAGTTATGAGAAGAGATTGGAGCTATTAAAGGTACACTCACTCGAGAGACGCAGAGTAAGGGGCGATCTGATAGAAGTTTTTAAGTGGATAAAGGGATTTAATAAAGGAGAGGTAGGAAAAGTTCTTACGGCTTTTAACCAGGGTAGAACAAGAAGTAACGGATTCAAGCTGGAAAAGCGTATCTTTAAAAAAGAAATAGGGAAAAACTGGTTCACAAATAGGGTGGTGAATGACTGGAATGGACTCAGTAGACAGGTAGTTAGTGCGGAGTCATTAGGGAGCTTTAAAGAGGGGCTGGATAGGTTCATGGATGGGGATGAAAGGTGGATGTAGGTAGTGTTAAGTAACAGGAACTACCACGTGTAGGCCTCACGGCCTCTTGTATTCTTGTAGCTTCCTTATTTTCTTATGTTCTTATGTTCTTATGTTTTATGGCGAACAACAGACAATTTTTTAAAGCAAAGGAATGAGCTGGGCGTGAAGGGGTTAACAGTTACGGTGTATAGGGCGTTGCGGTCAGACACTCACCTTGTACGTGAGCTCCTGGGTCTTCGTGGGGCGGCAGGTGAGCAGCGGGCTGGGGCAGCAGCCCCCGCACTGCTCCACCCTGAGGCACGTGGGCTGGAAGAGCGTGTTGGCCTCCACGGGCAGGGCCAGCGCCACCGTGCGCTCCTCAGGCTGGCAGGCGGCGGGCTTCGGCTCGTACGGGGTGTCTGAGGAAGGCAGAGGGGTAAACACTGGGACACCTCACCTCGGATGCACGTTGGTGGTAGAAGCAAAGAGACAACAAAGAGTGGTCTTAAGGAAGAGAGAAAGACAACAAAAACTGGGCCCACTAAAGCACCCAAACAGTCGCTTCTTTAATGTTATCATAAGACATTCATCTCACATTGGGGGTGAGACACACGTGCCCGATGGCTGCCGCGTCCCAGATACTTTGATCCTATCTAGACACTTTGCAAGTACCAACTGCAAAGTTATTGACTATACAAAGCGCCACCACGCCAGGACGAACTTGGTGGGCTCGAACCGCTGACCGAATGCAGGGACTCCGCACGCGAGTTCGTGAATCTACCAGCCGCGTCACCCTGGCGGGTACTGCCGCGTCCCAAGGCCTCACCTTCAACACTGCGAGACTCCGACCCTCTGCGCCGCGCCGCGCCGGCACTGTCCAGGGCCGCCTCCTCACCACCGAGGGCTGTCTGGGGGGAGAGAATGGTGTGAGTGTCAATGAGAGGAACATAGGTGGGCGGCTGCTCCCCCACGCCCACGCCACGCCCGATGTGCGAGTGAGGGCAGACCCTCAACGTGCTCCACCCACGCCCATCATGAACGTTCCCTGCATGGGTGTTGGGCTCATGCGGCGTCACTCGCACGTTCAGGTAGTATCATCATCATTATTATCATCATAGCTATTAGTATCATCATTATCAGCAGCAGCATCGGTGGTTGTGCTCACTTGGGTCAGGTCCAGAGTCTCGAAGGATTCCTGGAGGGTGCGTACTTGCCCGGCAGGTCCCGGGCCAGCGCTGCGGGGATCAGCAAGGGCATGGCAGCAAGGCCCGCCGCCAACCACCACACCAGCGCGTGCATGCTGGCTGCTGCGACTTTGGGACGATTCTGAAAGATTACATCAAGAGTGTTAGTGAGGAAAAAACGGCGATGGGTGGCGGAAGTAAGCGGTGGCAGAGTGGTTAGAGCCTGGAGGTAACGATCTCTGAGTCTCGAGTTCGAGTCCCGCCAAAAACAGCTCTTCCATCGTCAAGTGACCGAAGTGTACCCGCATTCTGCCCCTCAAACCTACCTTCGCCTTCGAGGGCATCGGAGGTCACCGGGGGGTGGAGGGGGGAGGGCCATCATCACTGGCGTCACTATCAAAACCCTGCCTGCGCCACCACGGGCCAGGCCAACCCTTGCACCTCTCAAAGGAATAACTACAGAGCCAACCATCGGGGCCCACAAGGGAAGAAAAACCGACAGGCGCCATGGCCTCACATGTAATGCAACCCATCACCACAGTCATAGGCAACGCCACGTGGCTGCTGCCCTTTGTAGGTGTTCCCGGAGTGACTTTGCAGGCCAGCATCCGAGTTGATAAGTGACTCTACCCGTGTGTCCTTTCTCCCTTGTAGCGGCCCAGAGGGAAGCCAGAACGCGAGGCCGCCTTGTCGAGGGATTTAGACAGGGGAAAGGGTTCCGCCAAGGAGATACAGGCAGGGTTCTGATAATGAAGGAGCTGGGGAGGACGCGCAACAAGGGGTTCAAAATGGAGAAGCTCAGATTTAGGATACAAATATGAAGGAATTGGAACCCTGATAGAGAGATGGATGAGCGGAACCAGCTAAACAGACAGGGAGTGAGCGCGAATGTGATAGCGAGCTCAGGGGCGTAGCTAGACATTTGGGGGCCCGGGGGGCTTACTTCCTGGAGGGGCCCCCTCTAAAGTTTGCAGGTGTTTGGGGTGGGGGGGAGGAAAGGCAACCAGCTGGGGGGTTTCGGGAAATTATTGGAAAATTAATATATTTTGGTGCATTTTGACACTTTCTGAGACTTCTTTCAATACCCATAATTTTTTTTTAACCCCTTGAGGACCAGAACGTAATTTCCATTGTAATTTGGGTACCATTAGACGATTTTTAGTGAGCATAAGCAATGTTTTATAGCTATGACCTGTTTAGTAACCTTGTCCAACAGTTAATTTGGTTTATTCAGTCACTTTTCATGATTTTATGGCTAACAATAGACGATTTTATATAGCAAAGGAAAGATCTGGGCGCGAAGGGGTTAATCCGAATCAAAAAGCCTATCATGGTTCTCAAAAGATACAGATCAAATTAAACATAAATCCCAAGGAGTTAAAGCCAAGTTTGTAGAGGATCACAGGAGTTTTGTTTGATTGAGTGATGCATTTGGGGGCCCCCTCTCTTTGGGGCAAGGGGACGATTTCAAATAGCCCCCCCCCCCCCTTAGCTACGCCACTGAGCGAGCTGGAAGAGAAGGTTAGATCTTCATGGCTAGGGATGACAGATGGTAATGGGTAAGCAGGAGCTGCCTTGTGCACACCGAGACGCCTTGTGCACGCCACTTATAGCCTTATGTTTTGAGAGAGAGAGAGAGAGAGAGAGAGAGAGAGAGAGAGAGAGAGAGAGAGAGAGAGAGAGAGAGAGAGAGAGAGAGAGAGAGAGAGAGAGAGAGAGAGAGAGAGAGAGAGAGAGAGAGAGATAAGATAAGATTTTCATCCTATCTAGACATTTTGCAAGTACCAACTACAAGGTTATTGACTATACAAAGCGCCGCCACGTCAGCACGAACTAGGCGGACTCGAACCGCTGACCGAATGCACAGGGACGCTGCACATTTGCGAGCTCACGTCTCTACCAACCTTGCCACCCTGACGGGCGAGAGAGAGAGTGAGAGAGAGAGAGAGAGAGAGAGAGAGAGAGAGAGAGAGAGAGAGAGAGAGAGAGAGAATCTGAGTAATCTTACGCTAATATTCTTGTGTATTGAAATCTTTAAATCGCGTTAATAGGGTTCGTCAATAGAATACTTTTTACTCACCAGAGTATGTAGTAGGTCGATGGCTCGGGAAGGCTCCGCGTTGTCCTCGCACCCTGGAAGCAAACAAAGGTCTGCCTGTCAGTGTCGTGGCCGAACTGACTTCTGTTCTGACACACGCCCTTTTATACACGCTATTGTCGCCGTGCTACGTAGGAAAGCAGGATGGATAGAACACGATAAGGGGAAGGAAATACGAAAAGCTGCGGTGATTGTACGTCATTCTTTGAGGTTTTTGTCGTATAGCGCAATAAATCAGGTGATATTGAATCTTAAAGGAAAAACGTAGGAATAAAGTATGATGATAAACTAACAGTGGTGGGCGCCGTTAATCAAAAAGTTAACTTCGTTAACCGTTAATCCGTTAAACAAAAAATTAACTTCGATAACCGTTAATCAGTTGATTCTTTAAATTAGAGAACGTATAACAATAAAAAAAAATCAGTTTTTGCTTAAATAGAACCTTTAAAATTAACAAAAATTATGAGGTTTTTTAGTTTAAGAAGAAAAAAAAATTTTTTTTAGATAAAACTACAAAAAGGTCAGAATTTTATAGGGTTTTTTAAGGCTTTTAAGAACCTAAAAAAGCTATCAAGGTTGGCTTTTTAGTTAGTAAGCTTAAAAAAAAGGGATGATTTATAGTTTTAAACTTTAATAAACAAACTAGTTAAAAGGCTAATTAATAGTTTTGGACTCTGTTTTAGGTTTGTAAATAAGGCTTTAATTCAGTCCGAAAGCTCCAAAGGTTGACAAAATAAACTTAAGAAACACAATTTAATCGTTAAAACGTTAAGAAAACGTTGGTTGCCGACTTGTGTTACACGAAACGTATCAATTACGACAGTTTATATTAGTCACGCAATGATTTCCAAAGTAACTTAAAGTTCCAATATCGTCTTAACGAAATGTTAACTTCGTCTAATTGTTGGATAACGCCTTGGGCCCACCCTTTGTACTAAACCACCTAAACGCTATGTTAGCTATTAACATCGAAAGTCTGACTATATATGTACGTCAGCAATGATCTGACACGCATATTAAGAATTCCTTAATGTCCTCTGCCACTTAGCCAATCTGCATGAACAGTCCTCACGATGAAGGTTCAAGGGTTGTACTTATTGTTTGTACCCCCTTAGAACAGCCGGTTGTGCCTTTTTGTTTACTCCCTAGAAAGCCGTCTGTGTGCCTTTGCCTTACATTCCCCTTAGAACAGTCGTGATGTGACCTATTGTTATTCCGCCAAGTATAGAACAGCGTGTTTGCTATGAATTTGTTATTCCCCTTAGAAAAGCGTCTATTGTAGCCTATTTGGTAAATTCCCCCTATGAGAGTCTAGGTTATGTGGCTTGTCTGTTACTTTCCCCCTTAGAACAGTCGTGTTGTGTGCCTTGTTTGTTTACTTCCCCCCTTAGAACAGTCCGTGTGTGTGCCTTGTTTGTTTACTTCCCCCCTTAGAACAGCCGTGTTTGTGCCTTGTTTGTTTACTTCCCCCCTTAGAACAGTCGTGTGTGTGCCTTGTTTGTTTACTTCCCCCCTTAGAACAGTCGTGTGTGTGCCTTGTTTGTTTACTTCCCCCCTTAGAACAGCCGTGTGTGTGCCTTGTTTGTTTACTTCCCCCCTTAGAACAGCCGTGTGTGTGCCTTGTTTGTTTACTTTCCCCCTTAGAACAGCCGTGTGTGTGCCTTGTTTGTTTACTTCCCCCCTTAGAACAGCCGTGTTTGTGCCTTGTTTGTTTACTTTCCCCCTTAGAACAGCCTGTGTGTGTGCCTTGTTTGTTTACTTCCCCCCTTAGAACAGCCGTGTTGTGCCTTGTTTGTTTACTTCCCCCTTAGAACAGTCCGTGTGTGTGCCTTGTTTGTTTACTTCCCCCCTTAGAACAGCCGTGTTGTGTGCCTTGTTTGTTTACTTCCCCCCTTAGAACAGTCCGTGTGTGTGCCTTGTTTGTTTACTTCCCCCCTTAGAACAGCCGTGTGTGTGCCTTGTTTGTTTACTTCCCCCCTTAGAACAGTCGTGTTGTGTGCCTTGTTTGTTTACTTCCCCCCTTAGAACAGCCGTGTGTGTGCCTTGTTTGTTTACTTTCCCCCCTTAGAACAGCTCGTGTTTGTGCCTTGTTTGTTTACTTTCCCCCTTAGAACAGCCGTGTGTGTGCCTTGTTTGTTTACTTCCCCCCTTAGAACAGCCGTGTGTGTGCCTTGTTTGTTTACTTCCCCCCTTAGAACAGCCGTTTGGACCTTGTTTGTTTACTAGCTATATAAGTCAGGGTAGCCAAGACACGCATCCCTCAATGGCACCAAAAAGAACAAGCAAAATCCTTACTTACTCTGTCGCAGGAAAGACAATATCTCATCACACTGTCAGCTGATAAGACCTCGCGAGAAGACTTCGTACCAATACACACTCAGAAATAAGGGGTATATTAAGGGTAGAATTGTTACATCGCACCATCACTACCCTTTTTATACCCTATGTCCAGGCTGGAGGGTAGATGCTGCTGATTATACCCTTCATCTACCCTTTATCTACCCTTTTTAGACGAGAGGGTTGAGAAAGTGTATATTTAGGGTTGCAAAAGGGTATATTTAGGGTTACAAAAGGGTATATTTGTAAGGGTAGAAAAAGGGTAGCAGTATTTCATCACTACAAATACCCTTTTTCTACCCTTTTCCTACCCTTCTTTTCTAAGAGTGTACTCAACGTTTCATCCTCCCCGCTATATCATTCTTTATCTGTTGCATATTTGGCGTTAACGTATAGCGCGCCAAATACCACACAAGTATCATAAGAACATAAGAACATAAGAACATAAGGAAGCTACAAGAGGCCGGGAGACCTACACGTGGTAGTTCCTGTGACTTAACACTACCTACATCCACCTTTCATCCCCATCCATGAAATTGTCTAACATCCTTTTATAACTCCCTAATTACTCCGCACTAACTATCTGACGACTGAGTCCATTCCAATCATTTACCACCCTATTTGTGAACCAGTTTTTCCCTATTTCCTTTTTAAATCTACGCTTTTCCTGCTTGAATCCGTTACTTCTTGATACCCTGATTAGCTACTAACTAACCATAAGAACTTTTCCTACATTGGATTTCCGTTTCCAAGCAGCCGCCGATAGTGCCAATGTGAGTATTGATAATTGCAAGTATACGGATGTGACTGTGAGCGTGTGGGGGCTTGATAGTCACACCGTCATGAGGACGGATGTGATGTCTTGTGAACGTTTTGAGTCCGTGGCCTGATGTGTATCCTGGAGGGAGGCGCGGCGGGGTGTGGCGATAAGTAACCACGCTGGGTCCATTACTATTTTTTATTTACAACACATTTACATCAACGACTTGGCTAGTGAGATTAGCAGTGATATCAGCAAGTTTGCTGATGATACTAAAAGTTAGGTAGGATTATTAGATCACAGTCTGATGTAAACATATTGCAGGGAGACTTAAATAAATTAAATGAGTGGGTAGACAGATGGCAGATGGAATTTGATATTGATAAGTGCAGCGTTATGAATGTTGGTAAAAAAAACCTGGTAATAGATTCACCATACGCAATGTATCGCTGAAAAGATCAGAAGGTGAGAAAGATCTTGGAGTGAGGGTGAGCTCAGACCTCCGACCTAGGAAACAATGTATTGAGGCTAGAAATAGAGCTAATAGGGTGTTAGGATTCATTACCAGAAGTGTTAAAAGTAGAAGTGCTGAGGTTATTCTAAAGCTTTATTTGGCTCTAGTCAGACCTCATCTAGACTATGCGGTTCAGTTTTGGTCTCCATATTACAGGATGGATATAGCCTTGTTAGAATCAGTGCAGAGAAGGATTTTTTTTTTTTTTTTTTTTTTTTTTTTTACATTTTGTGCTTATAGCGCCTGTAGGCAGGGATGACCCAGGGCTCGGATGGTAGGCTCTGGAGGTTCACTTGAGGGCTGTGATGATGGTTGGTCCTCGCCCGTGGTGGCGCAGGCAGGATTCTTATAGTGACGCCTGTGATTAGAGGCTCATGCCGCCCCCCTGTGTCCTCCGATGCACTCGCAATCGAAGGTAGAGTTGATGGGCAGGGCATGTGGGTGTTCTTAGGCCACTCGACGGTGCAGAAAGGTTTTGGGTTTCTTCGGGGATCGAACTCGGGTCACCGAGAACGCCAGTCGGAGACGCTAATCACTCCGCTACCGCCTCCCCCTGAGGACTGTGAGATGACCAAAATGATACAGGGGATGCGTAACTTTAGTTATGAGAAGAGATTGAAGCTATTAAATTTACACTCACTCGAGAGGCGTAGAGTAAGGGGCGATCTGATAGAAGTTTTTAAGTGGATAAAGGGATACAATAAAGGAGAGGTAGGAAAAGTTCTTACGGCTATTAACCAGGGTAGAACAAGTAGTAACGGATTCAAGCTGGAAAAGCGTAGATTAAAAAAAGAAATAGGGAAAAACTGGTTCACAAATAGGGTGGTAAATGATTGGAATGGACTCAGTAGACAGGTAGTTAGTGCGGAGTCATAAGGGAGCTTTAAAAGGAGGCTAGACAATTTCATGGATGGCGATGAAAGGCGGATGTAGGTAGTGTTAAATAACAAGAACTACCACGTGTAGGCCTCGCGGCCTCATGTAGCTTCCTTATGTTCTTATGTTCTAATGCTGCAGTGATGGGAAAGGCTGGCTGTGTCCACGCCTGAAGCTGTTTGTTTAGGCTTTAGGGCGTCTGATGTCAGGTGTTCGGTACTTCTTCCTTCATATGAATAAACTATTTGTCCAGAGAGAGAGAGATAGATAAAAAGAGAGAGAGAGAGAGATAGATAAAAAGAGAGAGAGAGAGAGATAGATAAAAAGAGAGAGAGAGAGAGAGATAAAGAGAGAGAGAGAGAGAGAGAGAGAGAGAGAGAGAGAGAGAGAGAGAGAGAGAGAGAGAGAGAGAGAGAGAGAGAGAGAGAGAGAGAGAGAGAGAGAGAGAGAGAGAGAGAGAGAGAGAGAGAGAGAGAGAGATCCTCTAAGATTAAGGACTAATTGCTATGTTCTGTTTGTCGTATATTATCCTTATTTCGCAAGGCAGATGTGGAGACAGAGGAAGACAAGCGGATGGGAATTGCCTATCAGTGTGTTGCGGATGCCGTTATAATGTCTATCAGTGTGTTGCGGATGCCGTTATAATGCCTATCAGTGTGTTGCGGATGCCGTTATAATGCCTATCAGTGTGTTGCGGGTGCTGTTATAATTCAGATATCCGATTTATGACCATCAAGTATGGGTGTGAAGAAATACTTTTTTTTTTTTTGTTTTTGTTTTTTTTGCGTAATTTTGTTGTAGTATCCCGCTTGTCTGGCACTCCGAGGTATTCCATTAGTAATATAGCACAGTTGTTGCACTCTTGTTATTACCTAATGGCTATAGTTGCCTGGGGCTTGTTTTTCTTTTTATGTCTGAGCCCACAGCGCCATGTAAGCTTGCTCACTGGGGCCCGCAATGGTACAACCAGTGGCGTACCGAGGGGGGAGGCCATGCCGCCATGGCCCCCCCCCCCTTTTGCAAAGAAAAAAATATAACCAATATATATATAGATAGCACCAATATATATATATATATATATATATATATATATATATAGAGAGAGAGAGAGGAGAGAGAGAGAGAGAGAGAGAGAGGAGGAGAGAGAGAGAGAGAGAGAGAGAGAGAGAGAGAGAGAGAGAGAGAGAGAGAGAGAGAGAGAGAGAGAGAGAGAGAGAGAGAGAGAGAGAGAGAGAGAGAGAGAGAGAGGAGAAGAGAGAGAGAGAGAGAGAGAGAGAGAGAGAGAGAGAAAAAAAATTAGACGTTTATTTAAAAAAAAAATTGGGGGGGGGGTTGCTGTTTTGATATTTAAAAAAAAAAATATATATATATATATATATATATATATATTTTTTTTTTTTCCATTTTATTATATATATTTTTTTTTATTATTATTAATATTTTAATTTTTTTATTTCTTGATTTTTCATATTTTTTATATATTATATCTATATATATATAAAAATATATATATATATATTTATATATATATATATATATTTTGGCCCCTCCCTTTTCAATTTTCTGGGTACGCTACTGGGTGAGGTGTTGGGTGTTGGGGCTTTAGGGCGAAATTTGGAGTAAGGCATTCTCAGCCAACACCCAACACCTCAGCCAATCCCGTGCGTTCGGAAATGGGGAGTGAAGGGGCCCTATTTTCGCCAACTTAACGTGCGGCGAGTATATATAATAACTCTTTATCATTTATTAGTATCTTTTACCCAACCCTCCTCCTCTTCCTCCTACTACTACATCACAAGCCATTCTGTCTGTTTATCTCTCCATCTTATTCTCTCTCTCTCTCTCTCTCTCTCTCTCTCTCTCTCTCTCTCTCTCTCTCTCTCTCTCTCTCTCTCTCTCTCTTACTTTGCGTTCTTTTGTACACCCTGACATGACCTTACAAGTCCAGAACATGTCACGACAGTAGAACCATAAGGAATAACCTCAAATTAAACAAACCAAACTTCATCTTAATCAATATATTAGTATACTTACAAGTACACACACAGCATAAATAAATACAACATATAATAAACAGCAATTCAGAATAACAACATGCGTATATACTTTCAGACCCAGAGAGGTGAGGCTTGACATAAACAGAGCAAAGGCCAACACGTCTTCTGGGAATCTGAGGTGAGTGGGTGAGTTTTTATGTTGCTACTATGCAGTTTGAGGGATGAAGATGACGTGTATAGGGCGGAGGGTACAGGTTACTTGCACGGGACGTCACAGCCCTCGTTGTGGAGACGACAGACGCGGGAGATGCGAGCGTGGAGGACCAACAAACTCCATTATAGCCGCTTGTGTTTACCAGCTTATATTACCCGATTGATGATGTTATTTATTTAGTTAACGCTAATGTATGCATGGTGCTAATTTATTTATCCGAAAACGAAATATATCAATGGAAAGCTAATAAAATCCCGATTATATTGATTTGCTCCATGTTATAAGTTGCCTCACAAAATTTTAAATGGCGACGAGTTTAAGTGAATATTAAGTTAATGCATATTTCTTCACAGTCTCATAATGACATTTATTTAGTGTGTTATGTGTATGTGAAGCAAATCGGAGACAGTATTATATGGAGATGTGAATGAATGGGAGGTTTGAGAAATGAATGGGGTGTGAGAATGGGGAAAATCGTTAGGAAAATGGGGAGGTTGAGATGGAAATGGGGGGAAATGTGTGTTGGTGTCAGTGGTTAAAAGACAAGGCTGGTGGCGACGAGGGTTGAGCGGCGGGAGGACACTGGCTCATCGGCGCGTAGCGGGACTCGAACTGGTCTGCGGTCCAGGGGTCTCACGGAGATCCTCCTCCTGTCGTTGAAGTCTGCGGGGAGGAGAGACACGGCGGCTGTAGCAAATATACGGCATTGAGATATAGTTCTGAGCCTGTCGTGTTTTTGTTATTTTTTACAGTAGAAAAAGACTGGACAAGGGTGACAAAATAAGTAACAAAAAGCCCGCTAGTTGGCAGTCCCTTTAAAGAAGCTAGTAAGAGACTAAAGAAATGGGGTGGGCTAATTTAGTTCGGGGGTGTTTGATATTAATGAATAATAGAAAGAGAGTGGGTGATACACTCTCAGAAATGGGGGGTATATTAAGGGTAGAATTGTTACATCGCACCATCACTACCCTTTTTATACCCTATGTCCAGGTTGGAGGGTAGATGCTGCTGATTATACCCTTCATCTACCCTTTATCTACCCTTTTTAGACGAGAGGGTTGAGAAAGGGTACATTTGGGGTTTGAAAAGGGTATATTTAGGGTTGCAAAAGGGTATATTTGTAAGGGTAGCAGTATTTCATCACTATAAACACCCTTTTTCTACCCTTTTCCTACCCTTTTTTTCTAAGAGTGTAGGACAGAACCCCGAGGAACACCACTATTGATAGACTTAGGAGAAGAACAATGTCCGTCTACAGTAGCTGTAATAGAACGGTTTGAAAGGAAACTTGAGATGAAGGTACAGAGAGAGAGGATAGAAACCGAATGAGGGTAGTTTGGAAATTAAAGATTTGTGCCAGACTCTATCAGAAGCTTTTGATATGTCAAGGGCAACAGCAAAAGGTTCACCGAAATCCCTAAAGTGTTTCGCTCACTGTGATGTAATGGGCAAAAAAGAAGCAAGCTCGGTGTCAGCAGTCGGTGTGTTTACGGGGAAGCACTTCAAGAATCGAATTAAACCCCAGATCAGTTGTTTTGTTGAGTCGTCACATTCATGTTGAGAAAGTCCCGCTAAGAGTCAAGGTAGTACACTCTCAGAAATAAGGGTTACATTAAGGGTCGAATTGTTACATCGCACCATCACTACCCTATTTTAAACCCTATAATCCAGGCTGGAGGGTAGATGCTGCCGATTATACCCTTCATCTACCCTTTATCTACCCTTTTTAGACGAGAGGGTTGGAAAAGGGTGCATTTGCGTCGATCCGAAAGGGTATATTTGTAAGGGTAGAAAAAGGGTAGCAGTATTTCATCACTACAAATACCCTTTTTCTACCCTTTGCCTACCCTTTTTTTCTAAGAGTGTAACGTGGGAGCATTCCTCGTGCATTTCCTTGGTTAATGCAGTGTCAGGTACAAGACAGGCAGTGTACGTGTGGTGTGCCAGGGAGGGTCGTGCTGATGGAGGGGCCGTGCAATACAGTCAAGGGGGGGGGGGGGGGTGAGGGGGTATTAGGATGCCCTGCGTACGTACCTTCCATTATGCCCACTAGGAAGCTGCCGCGAGCCGTCACCCGCTCACACCTGTGGGGGAAGGCAAGGGTGAGGGGGGCGTGGATACGGGTGAAGGAGAAATTTAAGACATGGACTCGGTTTTGGAGTTTATTACACTCTCTCTCTCTCCTCTCTCTCTCTCTTTTCTCTCTCTCTCTCTCTTCTCTCTTTCTCTCTCTCTCTCTCTTCTCTCTCTCTCTCTCTCTCTCCTCTCTCTCTCTCTCTCTCTCTCTCTCTCTCTCTCTCTCTCTCTCTCTCTCTCTCTCTCTCTCTCTCTCTCTCTCTCTCTCTCTCTCTCTGTGTGTGTGTGTATATATGTGTGTGGTGTCCAGTACTCACCTGCAGGAGGCCTGGGAGAAGCCCTCGCCGCTGCTGCAGTCCACGGGGCGGCGGCAGTAGCAGGCGCAGGAGTTGTCGTCCCAGTAGCGGGTGTCGCTCTGGCGCTCACACTTCGCCTTCTCGTCTCTGTCACAAAGAAACATGCGCTTAACATAGATATCTTGCCTCCTCCTCCTCCTCCTCCTCCTTACTTTTCGTGGCATCAAGCACACAGACTCTCCATTTCAAGTTGTTCCTCGTGCAAGTGTCTTAATTCTGATGCTATTATAATGTCTTTGTTCATTGTTGACGTGACGTCCCTCTGACTTACTTGCTCTTGCACGCGCAGGAACACTCCCGCTGCAGGTAGGTGTGGATGGCGGGGTCACAGTCCTGCTCCTGCACCTTACACCCGCACTCGCACTGCACGTGCTTGATGGCCTCCACCTCGTGGAAGCTGGGCACGCTCTCTCGCCGCCGCCGCCGCCCCCGCCCCCGCTGTCGTCTGCCCCGCGAACGTGCTGCGTTGTGCTGCTGCTGCTGCTGCGACCGGCCACTGTCTTCAGCACCTGTCGCCGTTAGTGGTTTTAGATCAATGAAGCAACTCTTAACTACTAAAGCAATAACTAACGTTAATTTTGAAAAGAAGTTCGTGCGTTTGGGTTTCATCCTTTGTTTCTTTTAAAGATATTTCTTGAAGACAACCTCCTCTCCATTCTGAGTCAAAGTATTGAAAAGAGTTTAAATTTACCTCCTCGACACCCGGCCAGACTCTCACCTTGAGCTTGACCACCTTGGTGACCTTGGGGCGGCAGGTCAGCAGGTGGCCCATACAGCAGCCGCCGCACTGCTCCAGCCGCACGCAGGTCGGGTAGAAGTAGGTGTTGGCCTCCAAGGGCAGGTCCAGGGGCACCGTGCGCAGCTCCGGCTTGCACTTGGCCATGGTGGCCAGCTCGGTGGCCGCTGAGGAGAAACACGAGAATCAACACGAGACAAGGGCATCGCGGCTACGGTGTCCTGGCTGAGATCGCTGCCGGCAAGGTGACGTAGCACAGCCGCCAGCCGCCGGCAACGCGTGGCGGGGCCTCGCAGACACAGTTGGAGGAGGCACGGGGAGGGGGAGGCTTACGAGGCAATGTAATACGCTACAGGTCGCTCGTAAGAACCAATATCTAGAACAGCTGGATATAAAGACACATACAGGCTAACTTTAGGTGGCAAGGCAAGCACAAAGAGCAGTCATTATTTTGTGTTACCACGAAAAACTAGGCACCACCTACAGTCCTAGATTATCACTGAAATGTTGAATCAAATCAATCATTGAATACTTGTAACCAAGAGCGGCTAATGCACGTAGTGGCTCCACGGCTGAGTCACCGCACAAAGCTTTCTACTCGCCACTGCCGGTGATTCATGGAGTCATGCACGCTGTCCGGCCTTCACCTCGCCGCCACAACCACTCCTCCCACAAAGCAGCCTTGAACTTCAAATTATGTTCAGGCTTCACCGGAACGCAAATGAAACAGATTGACAATATCTTCAGCTCACCTCTGCTGTTGCCCAGGC
>JACEEZ010001592.1:332500-380000 GCA_016584305.1 Chionoecetes opilio | reverse complement strand
TAGCATATAACAAAGGTTGCTGTTATTAGGTGTGGAGGACGGTGGTTTTATAAAGATTTTTGGGAACTCATGCAAGGTTAGTACTATTATATAGAGAAATCGTGATAACCTTGGATTCAAACTGTACCCCGCCCCTCTCTCTCTCTCTCTCTCTCTCTCTGTCTGTCTGTCTGTCTCTCTCTCTCTCTCTCTCTCTCTCTCTCTCTTCTCTCTCTCTCTCTTTCTGTGTGTGTGTATGTGTGTCTCTCTTTCTGTGTGTGTGTGTCTCGCATTCTCTTTCTCTATATATGTCTCTCTCTCTCTCTTTCTGTGTGTGTGTATGTGTGTCTCTCTTTCTGTGTGTGTGTGTGTCTCGCATTCTCTCTCTCTCTCTCTCTCTCTCTCTCTCTCTCTCTCTCTCTCTCTCTCTCTCTCTCTCTCTCTCTCTCTCTCTCTCTCTCTCTCTCTCTCTCTCTCTCTCTCTCTCTCTCTCTCTCTCTCTCTCTCTCTCTCTCTCTCATAAGGTGGACCTCTCTGTGTCACTTTTCATTCACAGGTATAGTACAATAATTCCCACCGAGTCATTGAGACAGCCCGAACACGTGCCTCCCACTGCCAATCAGAGCACACCTGTCTGGCCCGACACCTTGCCGCGGGGATACAGCGCTAAGGCCCCAACGCATCCTTGACATCCTTCACTCCTGTGTGTGTGTGTGTGTCATTCACCCACGGTCTTGTCCACGTGAACTGCACTCGCGATCGCCAGTTTTACGCTTCAGGAAAGAGTTTGGAGTTCGTAGTGACCGATTTTTGGGTAATGCTGGGACCTCACACCACACACACCCCCATTTCATTGCTCAAGGGGGACAGTAACCGCTCGAATTTGTCAGTGAAATGTCCCCGAGAGCGAGCGCTGATTGAACTCGCGACCACATAATGCTACCTAAACCACTTAACCACGCTGGCGGTGTGTGTGTGTGTGTGTGGTGTGGTGAAGAGTGGGAGATGAGAGGGAGAGAGGAGAGATGAGAGAGAGAGAGAGAGAAAGGAAGAGAAGAGAGAGAGGAGAGGGGATGTGTGTGTGTGTGTGTGTGTGTGTGCTGAATTTTCTAACCATGCACAAAGCTTTTGTCTAACGCTTGCCCTCTCCCTCTCCTTCTCTCTCTCTCTCTCTCTCTCCTCTCTCTTCTTTCCTTCATATTTTCCTTTTTTAGTCTCCTCCTCGTTCATACGGACGTAGAGACAACAACGTAGAGGCACACGTAGAGGCACAACAGTAGAGGCAACACAGTAGAGAACAATGTAGAGGCAACAAAGTAGAGAAACACAGTAGAGGCAACACAGTAGAGGCAATAACAGAGAGGCAACAACGAGAGACACAAAGTAGAGACACAACAGTAGAGGCAACACAGTAGAGATAACAGTAGAGGCAACAACAGTAGAGGCAACAACAGTAGAGACAACAACAGTAGAGACAACAACAGTAGAGGCAACAACAGTAAGACAACAAGTAGAGGCAACACCAGTAGAGACACAACGTAGAGACAACAACAGTGAGCACAACAGTAGAGAAAAACAGTAGAGCAACAGTAGAGGCAATAACAGTAGAGGCAACAACAGTAGAACACAACAGTAGAGAAACAACAGTAGAGCAACACATAAGGCAACACATAAGGCAACAACAGTAGAGACAACAACAGCAGAGGCAACAACAGCAGAGGCAACAACAGTAGAGGCAACAACAGTAGAGGCAACAACAGTAGAGGCAACAACAGTAGAGACAACAACAGTAGAGGCAACAACAGCAGAGGCAACAACAGTAGAGACAACAACAGTAGAGGCAACAACAGTAGAGGCAACAACAGTAGAGGCAACAACAGTAGAGGCAATAACAGTAGAGGCAATAACAGTAGAGGCAACAACAGTAGAGGCAATAACAGTAGAGGCAACAACAGTAGAGGCAACAACAGTAGAGACAACAACAGTAGAGGCAACAACAGTAGAGGCAACAACAGTAGAGGCAACAACAGTAGAGGCAACAACAGTAGAGGCAACAACAGTAGAGACAACAACAGTAGAGGCAACAACAGTAGAGGTAACAACAGTAGAGACAATAATAGTCCTCTCATTTAAACAATCAACAAACATCAAAAAACACTCCATTAACTATAACAACTTAGAAAAATGAGCTTAATTATCAGTATATGCCGTGATTCAAGCGATTGCATAAGCTGTAATATATGGGAACCCAAAATATATCCTTCAATTCAATTCCTTTAGTTCAATTATAACACACACACACTACAAATGTATCATAAAACACCATAATTTATAAACAAACTCAGAAAAGAAGCTTGATTTTCAGTATATGCCGTGATTCAAGCGATGGCGGAAGCTACGTATATCATGAGAACCTAACACATACTTCATTTTAGCTTCAAACGTATTATAAAACATCATATTATTCTCTTAATACTACAGGAATTACCACGTGTAGGTCTGACGGCCTCTTGTAGCTTCCTTATGTTCTTATGTTCTTATGTAAACAAACCCAGAAAATAAGTAACGGCGTATGGTTAGGTTCGGTTCGGTTCCTTCTTATAATTGATGATAGGTTAGGTTAGGTTAGGTTAAGTTAGGTTAGGTTAGGTTCCTTCTTAATAATTTGATCATAGGTTAAGTTAGGTTCCTTCTTAACAATTTGATCATAGGTTAGGTTAGGTTAGTTAGGTTCCTTCTTAATAACTTGACGTATAGTGTCGGCTGCTCAACACACAACACAACACTTTCTCCTCTCACTGCTTATGCTCTCACAGCATTACGTGTACCCCCGGTGGGACTGCAGATAAGCTCTCTCTCTCTCTCTCTCTCTCTCTCTCTCTCTCTCTCTCTCTCTCTCTCTCTCTCTCTCTCATAAGTGCAACACTCTGGTTTCAATGACAGCGGCCACAGCGTCCCTCCACACAGCACGACCCTCTCAAGGCGCCGAGGTCCTCCCGGCGACCCGAGGTGACTCAAGGTGACGCGGGAGCAGGCAGGTTGCGGTTGCCACGGCCGCCTTCAGTGTGTGTGGTGTCGGTGAAGAGAGGAACAGAGAGAGAAAGACGAGAGAGAGGAGGAGGGAGAGACAGAGAGTTAGATGGGTTGCGAGAGAGGACGCGAGGAGGGAGTGTGTGTGTGTGTGTGTGTGATGCTGTGCGGGGAGTCCTTAGGGATCGGGGCCACGGAGAGAGAGAGAGAGAGAGAGAGGAGAAGAGAGAGAGAGGAGAGAGAGAGAGAGAGAGAGAGAGAGAGAGAGAGAGAGGAGAGAGAGAGAGAGAGAGGAGAGAGAGAGAGAGAGGAGAGAGAGAGAGAGAGAGAGAGAGAGAGAGAGAGAGAGAGGAGAGAGAGAGAGAGAGAGAGAGAGAGAGAGAGAGAGAGAGAGAGAGAGAGGAGAGAGAGAGAGAGAGAGAGAGAGAGAGAGAGAGAGAGAGAGAGAGAGAGAGAGAGAGAGAGAGAGAGAGAGTTGAACTACCCAAAATGAGACGAGGAGAGGAACCTTCAAACTTATTATTACCTGCATGTCGACGAAAATCCCGGTGACGAAATTATGACAAACAACACACACACACACACACACACACAGGAAGACCTTGCCACTACCCACTACCTACATACGCTACACGCAACCTTTCTTCCTGCCACACACACAAACACACACACACACACACACACACACACCTGTATACAACACGCCCTTCCAATACCCTTAATCTTCTTAGTATATTTCTATTTCCTTATATAACACACGACCCATTCCGCTAAACTATGCAAATCCATCTTTCACGCCCAGATCTTTCCTTTGCTGTATGAAATCGTCTGTTGTTAGCCATAAAATTACGAAAAGTAACTTAATACACCAAATTACCTAGTGGCCAAGGATACTAAACAGGTCATATCTATAAAATATTGCTTATATTCATTAAGATCGTCTAATGAACGGCCTGTCTAAATTACATGGAAATATCGTTCTGGGTTCAAGGGGTTTATGTCACTCGTGTGGAATTTTTAGATTGAGCTGATAGGAAATGACAACAGTATATTACATGGAAGTATAATTTTAATGTGAAAATAATACTAAGGCGCTACAACGTTTCCCGTAAACATATTTTTAGACATTTGATACTTTTGTTAATTACTGATTCGAGTAAATTTCTGGTCCAGGAGTGATTTTGGGATATTCATGTCATTGCTTTTTATGCATTTTTGTGGACATTAATATATTTACTTGTACTATCTATCTATGGAATTATAATAAGTGATCCTTCAAAACAAAGGAAGAGGAATAATAGAATGTAATAATTTAGAGTAGTTCGTGATCATTTTTGTGAAGGGAGAGCGGGGCAGGTTGCATCGAGGGTAGGTTGCATCATTGCCTCTAACTCGCATTCACTTTTTTTATTATTATTATTGTTGTAGTTGCAGTAGTAGTAGTTTATTGTAGTAGTAGTAGTAGTAGTAGTAGTAGTAGTAGTAGTAGTAGTAGTAGTAGTAGTAGTAGTAGTAGTAGTAGTAGTAGTAGTAGTAGTAGTATTAAGACGATGTACGTGTGATAACATGCGAGTTAGAGGCAATGATGCAACCTACCCTCGATGCAACCTGCCCCGCTCTCCCCTACTTCCCTATCGAGTTGTTAGCTATACGGCGTTGGGCAAGGCGAGGAAGGGAGACTGTGCTTTAAGAGTTGTAGAGGTAAAATGTGAATGGAGGAGATAGAATACTGGGTAACTTGCAGTGATAGATTGGACTAGGGTAAAGATGAGGCAAATGAATGTTATTGCCATCACTACTACTACTACTACTACTACTACTACTACTACTACCACCACCATCACCACCACTACTACTACTAATACTACTACTATACTACTTCTACCACCACCACCACCACTACCACAACTCTCACACAACACTATAAGCTGTACTCACGGCATTCAGGTCCATATCCTCGGGGGCTTCAAGGACATCGTCAGGGCCTTCCTCAGGGTCGCCGAATCCTGGGCGTGCCGGGGCGGAGGGAGGCAGAGGGCGGGGGTCGAACGGGGAGTCGGGAAACATGATAGCGGAGCCTTGACGCTTGGGCCGCAGCTGCACGACCCTGACGCCGGGCATAAGGAAGTCACCCTGGGCCTCCGTCAGCGCCAGGGCGAGGGATAAGGACAGCCATCGCGCCGCCCGCATCCTGCCACCGGGACTCGCGTGGGTCTGTTAAGGGAGATAAGTGTTGGTGAGACGTTGAGGCAAATCCAGGAATCCTTTAACCCCTTGAGGCCAGAACGTAATTTTCATTGTAATTTGGGTACCAGTAGACGATTTTTAGTGACTATAAGCAATATTTTATAGCTATGACCTGTTTAGTGTCCTTGTCGACTAACTAGTTTGGTATATTCAGTTCTTTTTCGTAATTGTATGGCTAACAACATACGATTTCATATAGTAAAGGAAAGATCTGGGCGTGAAGGGGCTGACAGTAGGAAGTGTGCCGGTGGGCCCTTGCTGCCGCATGACGTATCGATCGATGTTCCTAGATTCTCAGATTCTTAGTTTTGCTCTGTCTAAAGGAAATGATTGTTGTAATGCTTGAAGGTTATTGATCCATTTATAGCTAAGAATGAATTAACTGTGTCGTTACGAGTACATAATTGAAATATAAACATCTGGAACTCATGAATTCAAACAGCGTTCATCCTGAAATGTTATCTTGCATTTTCCTCTTTACAAGCCATGTGTGAGGAAGGAAGGCGCCGAAGAGTTTTCTTTTTTCTCTCTTTTCCTGTCGCCTTACATACATCATCTTTTCCTCGCGTAACATTGCCTCCTCTCCCCCAGTAACTAACACACCTCCAAGCGTCGCACCCACGGGAATAATCCTCACGCTGGATCGCCGCTTATATTTTCTACTTTCGTAAGAACCTAAGAACATAAGAAAATGGGAAGCTACAAGAGGCCGTGAGACCTATACACGTGGTAGTTGAATCGTGGCCTGTGAATCGATTGGTTTTCAACGCGCCGCCAAAACATATCAGCTCTGCCAAGGCCTGTGCTGAGACGCCACCCACTGATATGATGTACTATATACTCCGTGTAGCCTCCGTGGAGACCTGTAGTGGCTGGAACACGCTGGCTGGTTTACTGTAATAAGAACCTAAGAACGTAAAAAAATAAGGAAGCTACAAGAGACCGCGAGGCCTACACGTGGTAGTTCCTGTCACCTAACACTACCTACATCCACCTTCCATCCCCATCCATGAACCAGTCCAGCCCCTCTTGAAAGCTCCCCAATGACTCCACACTAACTACCTGTCTACTGAGTCCATTCCAATCATTCACCACCCTATTTGTGAACCAGTTTTTCCCTATTTCCTTTCTAAATCTACGCCCTTCCAGTTAATCCGTCAAAACCTAGTCTCCCGCCGATTATTGCGGGATATTTCAGGTATTTACTATATAGTGTTATTTCAGGTACGTACGTGTATACAACAACAACAACTATCACGACTACTATAGTATACTCCTGCTACATCACTACTACTACCACCAATATTAGTACCAGTAGTAGTACCATAATCAATAACAACTCGCAGTCTGATGATACTCCGTGCCTATCATCTCTCAGAGGCAACACATTTTCCCTCCGTGCATCAGCGACACACCGCCACAAGAAGCCAGCGTGTTCCAGAGGGAAGGCAGAGGTTCGTAAGGCAGAGGCGCTGCAAGGTACTGTCCAGGCAGCGAGGATTATTCGCCGCCGCGGGTCTCCTGACGCAGGCGCCGCAGAGGGAGCCTCGCGCGCCACACCGTCGCGCCACAACCACAACCAACTTCACCTTGCACCACAACACACATTACACCACAACACACATTACACCACAACAACCACGTACTGTCCTGGGCATCGACACGCCGGGAAACCACAACACCGTAATCAGTAACTATAATATCACGTGCCACCAAGCGTCCCCGCAAGCGATGGGTTGCGTCTCACCTGAACACTTTCTCCGTTGGGTAACAGTAACAGTGAGGCGCCTCGTCAGTAGCCACACGTCTGTTCACCGCCGCGGCTGCCGACACAGTGATCCCTGCGCCGCGCCACGTCCTTGACTGACCACTGCTGCTGCTGCTGCTGCTGCTGCGCGTCGAGGGTCCACTAGGAAGGAAGGAAGGACTCCCTAAAGACTTACGGTTCATGTTATAACCCTGGGGAATCCCGCGCCTGGGTGAATCACAACAGTGCGTCACCCATCACGTCATCACCCTCCAGGAAGCTCCCGATGTCTACCTGGACTGGACGCCGGGATACTTTTTGTTCATTAGGAGTGATGGATTAATTGTATTTCCCCTTCAGTCAGAGGTCGCGATCCGCTGATACGATGACCATGCAGTTCCCTTCCCCTGCCCTGCCCTGCCCTGCCCTGCCCTGCCTGCCCTGCCCTGCCCTGCCCTGCCCTGCCCTGCCCTGCCCTGCCCTGCCTTGCCCTGCCTTGCCCTGCCCTGCCCTGCTCTGCCCTGCCCTGCCCTGCCCTGCCTTCCCCTGCCCTGCCCTGCCCTGCCCTGCCCTGCCCTGCCTCCCTGCCCTGCCCTGCCCTGCCCTGCCCTGCCCTGCCCTGCCCTGCCCTGCCCTGCCCTGCCTTCCCCTGCCCTGCCCTGCCCTGCCCTGCCCTGCCCTGCCCTGCCCTGCCCTGCCCTGCCCTGCCCTGCCCTGCCCTGCCCTGCTCCCTGCCCTGCCCTGCCTCCTCCCCTGCCCTGCCCTGCCCTGCCTGCCCTGCCTGCCTGCCCTGCCTTCCCTGCCCTGCCCTGCCCTGCCTTCCCCCTGCCTGCCCTGCCCTGCCCTGCCCTGCCCTGCCCTGCCCTGCCCTGCTCTGCCTTACCCTGCCCGGCCCGGCCTTGCCCTGCCGGCCTCTCGTCTTGGCCACAATAGGGAAGACAGTTACTTTGTTTTGCGTATCACTCCTCTCCAGAGTCCAGACCTAAGCAGACGCGTCAACACCCTGCCGAGGAGGACGCGACCCTCGCCTTGCCCACACACACACACACACACACACACACACACGGTCATGGGACAGAAGGAGGAAGAGCGGGGAATGCATGACACTATAAAAGACGAAAACATACAAATACAAGAGTTATTAAGAAGGATATCCTGTTGGTGCGGGCCTAGCCACCTGTTCCTCCACACACACACACACACACACACACACACACACACACACACACACACAAGGAAGGAGTGTTATTGACAAGCAATGGGAGATTTAGAAAATGTCAACAGGAATGCACTGAATCAGCTACAAGAGCTATGTACAGCCTTATTGGAAAGTGTAGGAAATTTGATCTTCCTGTAGATCGTCAAATGGAGTTGTTTAGAAGTAGAGTATTACCCGTGCTGTTATATGGCTGTGAGGTGTGGGGACATGCTGTAAATAGGGAAGTAGAATTTTACATATGAAGTTTCTCAAACACATGCTTTATGTGCAGAGAAATACATGTAATGATATTGTTTATGGGGAACTTGGGGCATATCCCATGGCTATTGATGTAAAAGTTAGAATGATAAATTACTGGATTAGACTAATTCACCGGAAAACCTGAAAATTTTTCTTATGTTATGTATCAGTGTTTGGTGCACCTGGACACTGTTGGCCGGTACACATCACCTTGGGCTAAAGGAGATCAGATCAGTGTTAAGTAGCTGTGGCTTGTCAGGGTGTGCTTGAACCAGGAAGTGACTAACCCAGTAGGGTGGGCAAGAACTGTGGAACAAAGGCTTAAAGATCAATGGATTACTCTTTGGTATAGAAATCTTATGACAAAGTCTGTTTGTAGTAACTATGTATCTTTTAAGTGTATATTTGGCAGAGAGGAGTATTTAACGAAATTGAAGACCAAATCACGAATTGTTTTTGCTAAACTTAGGACAAACATAATAGAGTGCCAGTAACAGCAGGAAGATACCAAAATGTGCCCAGAGAGGAAAGACTTTGTGATAAATGTGATGGTGCAGCACTAGGGGATGAATACCATGTTGTCTTAGAGTGTAATAATCAGGCAATAAGTCAGCTCAGGCATGACTATATCCCAGAGTATTTCTGGACTAGACCAAGCACAGAAAAAGTTATTACATTACTGCAGAGTAATAATGTTAACACATTAAATAGGATAGTATGTTTCCTGGATGTAATATTTAAAATGTTCAGATGAAAATATGCTGTAAGATGTATTATGTTGTTTGATATAGATAATGACTTGTTGGCAATTAAGGAGCTGTGCTCCATACTTCTGTTGAAGTCTGAACATAAACCTTATTCAATTAAAAAAAAAAAAAAAAAAAAAAATTCAATTCACACACACACACACACACACACACACACACACACACGCGCGCGATGGTCCAGTGAATAGAGCGTTGGCGCGCCCTTCTGTGGTTAGCCGGTTCGAATCCGCGCTCGCTCTCGGGGATTTTTCACTGACAAATTCGGACGGTTACCGTCCCCCTTGAGCAAGGGAGTGTGTGGTGTCCGAGGTCCCAGCATTACCCAAAGATCGGTAATTATGAGCACCAATCTCGCTCTGGGAGGGTGAAACTGGCGATCGCGAGTCCGTCTCGCGTGGACAAGACCCTGGGTGCATGACACACACACAGGAAAGAAGCAAACAAAACAGGATAAAACACCAACAGCATACGTGTCACAGGAACCTTCTAAAAATACTTTATAGCCCAAAGTATCTATTTTCGTTCACCCTTTCGTCACCCTTCCATCGCGCGGCGCCGCTTTGACCACTGTTGCGTGATGCGTCCGCCGCCGCGACGCCTGTAGGGCTGCGAGGGGCGGGGCGTGGCGAGCGGGGCAGCGGGAAGGAAGCATGACGAAGGACAATAAATGGGTCTGCAAGGGTGAGGAAGTTACTGTATAGACGCCTCCTCGTGACACTGTTTTGACGCCACACCTTTATTATGAGCCTCGATGTAACGGTGCTGACGATTTTATGCGCAGGAGGGAGAGAGGAAGAGCGAGAGAGAGAAGAGAGAGAGAGAGAGGGAGAGAGAGAGAGAGTTGATTCATGAAGTATTAAATTCGTTGTGTGTGTGGTGTGTGTGTGTGTGTGTGTGGGTGTTTGTGTTGGTTGTGGTGTGTTTGTGTGTGTGTTGTTTGACTCGAAGAAGGATGAACATCTAAATTCTGTATAGATGAGTCGGATTCAAAGAGAGCACTGGGTTGACACACACACAAACAACCACACACACACAGACACCACACACACACACATCACACACACAACACACACACACCACACACACACATAATACAATAATGTAGTGTCCATTTCTCTCATATTTCACTTCTTTCCATATGCTTGTTTGCATCACTTCATTCTGTCGTTATCATTGATTGAGTCCTCAGTGTTGTGTGTGTTGTTGTGTGTGTGTGTGTGTGTGTGTGTTGTGTGTGTGTGTGTGTGTGTGTGTGTGTGTGTGTGTGTGTGTGTGTGTGTGTGTGTCATTCACCCATGGTCTTGTCCACGCGAGACGGACTCGCGATCGGCAGTTTCACCCTACCGGAGCGAGCTTGGAGCGCATTATTACCGATCTTTGGGTAATGCTGGGACCTCACACCAACACCCCCATCCCTTACTAAGGGGGCAGTACTGCCCGAATTTGTCCATGAAATCCCCGGGAGCAGGAGGATCCGACCAATACCTCAGAATGGCAGGCCAACCTACCCTTGACCACGGGCGGTTTGAAGGCGATATTACCTTATCTCCTCCTCATGGTCATGTAATGGCTCCTCCTCTCCTCTCTCACACACACACACCCCCACCACCACAAACGACAAACCACCCACAACACAACAAACCCCACACACACCAAACACACAACCCACACACAGCCAACACACACCACACCACACACACGTTGGCGTTCAAACTATAATTTACTATTATCTCATCATTTTATTACTGTCATTATGTTATGTTATCATTGACTCCTCGTTTCCCACAGTCATTCCGTCATTTTATCTTCCTGTTTTCATCACACACACACACACCCACACACCACACACACACCCACACACACACACCACACCACACACCACACACACACACACACACACACACACACACACACACACACACACACACACACCACACACACACACACAACACACTGATGCACTTCAAACAAGCTATTTATATGACACCACATCATTAGTAGGCTGTACATATGTAAATCACTGTGTAATCACGACCACACACCACACAGTCATCACCACGTCATAACTATCACATCACACACACACACACACACACACACACACACACACACACACACACACACACACACACACACACACACACACACACACACACACACACACACACACCACACACACACCACACACACACACACACCACACACACACACACACACACACACACACACACACACCACACACACACACACACACACACACACACACAACACACACACACACACGCAAAACACACCATCACACACAACAACACACACACACATCACAAACACCACACACGACACAGGCCACAGTAAACACACACACACAACACACACACACACACACAACACACCACACACCACACACCACACACCACACACACACACACACACACACACACACACACACACACACACACACACACACACACACACACACACACACACACACACACAAAACAGTAAAGAAGCAAACAAAACAGGATAAACCCCTTCCCCTAAACAGCGGCGTCACCTCGGAGATATCCTGGCCACTCCCTTTGTGCTGTGACGTGCGGCAATGACAAGGGGATAAAAGGCACTGACTATAGTGGGTAAAACAAGCATCGCGGAAGCTTTAGGGTGATTTTTTTTATCTTGGGTGAGGCGACTGGTGCCAAGTCTGATGTTTGTTAAGGTAGAAGGAGACCTGCCTCTTGGATGTAATTTTTATGTATGATGCGTCGAGTAGCGAGGTAGCTCTTCGTAACCCCTTCACGCCCAAATCTTTCCTATGTTGTATGAAAATAGTCTGTTGTTAGCCATGAAATTACGAAAAGTAACTCAATATACCCAAATTAGCGAGTGGACAAGGATAGTAAACAGGTCATCATTTATAAAATATTGCTTATAATTCATTTCAATAGTCAAATGGTACTCAAATTAAAACGGAAATGACGTTCTGAGGCCTCAAGGGGTTAAGGTGATGTGTGTCCCTTTATACAGGAATTTGCTTCTTTTTTTAATGATCCGTATGCGACTTCTGATATTTGTTGTAAGCGATGCCGAGTTTATGGCTAACTCTACTATATACTGGACGCCACTATAGATGGACTAAAACACACGTAAATACTATAAATACCATCAAAATGTTGATCTCTGGCAAAAGACGTAGAAAACCCTTTGGTAAGTACAATGTTATTCTTACATTGTATATTAACTGTATAACATCAGGAGATAGACTTGTGCTCAGGGCCGTATTATCCATAAGGCTGACTATAGCTTGAAGCCTACGAGGCCCGGCAGGATAGGACTCGCCAATTTTTTCTCTCTCAGGCACTATGAAAAAATAATTGTAAATATAATTCTTCATGAGACCCTCTAAATGGATATAGACCCTATGTACCGCGGTCTAGTATACCTACCGTACACTCTTAGAAAAAAAGGGTAGGAAAAGGGTAGAAAAAGGGTATTTGTAGTGATGAAATACTGCTACCCTTTTTCTACCCTTACAAATATACCCTTTTGCAACCCTAAATATACCCTTTTGCGACCCCAAATGTACCCTTTCTCATCCCTCTCGTCTAAAAAGGGTAGATAAAGGGTAGATGAAGGGTATAATCAGCAGCATCTACCCTCCAGCCTGGACATAGGGTATAAAAAGGGTAGTGATGGTGCGATGTAACAATTCTACCCTTAATATACCCCTTATTTCTGAGTGTGTACCACGCAGTCAGTCGTCAGCTGTAGTGCGGTCAAAGATTGAAGTGCCGGAGGAGGCCCGAAATACCTGAAAGCCTCGGGGCCCGGCATGGGTTACTCGGCCCTGGTGGTGCTAAGGGGTCAAGAAGATAAAGGCATAGATACCCAAGCTAACAATCAGTGGTCGATATAAACACTTCCATGTCTCAGAACTGTGCGCTGCCAAACACCCTATCAAGTGGTGGTGGTGGTGGTGGGGTGGTGGTGGTGGTGGTGTTTCCTCTTTTTTTACCCTGAATGATATGTACGCGTAAAGGAAAGATTTCATGATATTCCAACCTACTCTTATTGATGTAACATATGTATCCGGAATGGAGGTTGGACTCAATAATAGATAACCTGGAAGAAAAGAACTCAAATGAAGCAATGCTATTAGTATAAGGACCGAAAACAACCAAAATGTTTTATAGTATCCCAGGGGAAATAGCCAAGGGAAGCGTTGACAAGTTTGTTAACGAAGGAGACGAACTTGAAGAGGACCTATGGAGCGCTACTATAAGCGTCAAAGGTCACAAGAAGAAGAAGAAGAAGAAGAAGAAGAAGAAGAACATACTTGAAGATGACCATGAAGCGATACTAAGCGTTAAAGGTCACAAGAAGAAGAAGAAGAAGAAGAAGAAGAACATACTTGAAGATGACCTATGGAGCGATACTATAAGCGTCAAAGGTCACAAGAAGAAGAAGAAGAAGAAGAAGAAGAACATACTTGAAGAGGACCTATGGAGCGATACTATAAGCGTCAAAGGTCACAAGAAGAAGAAGAAGAAGAAGAAGAAGAACATACTTGAAGAGGACCTATGAAGCGATACTATAAGCGTCAAAGGTCACAAGAAGAAGAAGAAGAAGAAGAAGAAGAAGAACATACTTGAAGAGGACCTATGAAGCGATACTAAGCGTCAAAGGTCACAAGAAGAAGAAGAAGAAGAAGAAGAAGAAGAAGAAGAACATACTTGAAGAGGACCTATGAAGCGATACTATAGCGTCAAAGGTCACAAGAAGAAGAAGAAGAAGAACAAGAAGAACATACTTGAAGAGGACCTATGGAGCGATACTATAAGCGTCAAAGGTCACAAGAAGAAGAAGAAGAAGAACAAGAAGAACATACTTGAAGAGGACCTATGAAGCGATACTAAGCGTTAAAGGTCACAAGAAGAAGAAGAAGAAGAAGAAGAAGAAGAAGAAGAAGAACATACTTGAAGAGGACCTATGAAGCGATACTAAGCGTCAAAGGTCACAAGAAGAAGAAGAAGAAGAAGAAGAAGAAGAAGAACATACTTGAAGAGGACCTATGAAGCGATACTATAAGCGTCAAAGGTCACAAGAAGAAGAAGAAGAAGAAGAAGAAGAAGAAGAAGAAGAAGAACAAGAAGAACATACTTGAAGAGGACCTATGAAGCGATACTAAGCGTTAAAGGTCACAAGAAGAAGAAGAAGAAGAAGAAGAAGAAGATCGACAGCTCGAGCACAGTGACAAGGCAGAGTCGCATCCGGATATCTTTAGTGTTAGGGCGCAAGTCACTTACGTATTAGAGTACCGATACCAGTGTCACTCTAGTCCCGAAGGCGGTCATGTTATCGTCGCGGCAGTATCACAGAAGAAGAGTATGAAGGAGCGAAGGAAGGAAGGAAGAAAGGAAGGAAGGAAGGAAGGAAGGACCGAAGGAAGGAAGGAGCGAAGGAAGGAAGGAAGGAAGGAAGGAGCGTAGGAAGGAAGGAAGGAAGGAAGGAAGGAAGGAAGGAAGGAAGACCGAAGGAAGAAGGAAGGAAGGAAGGAAGGAAGGAAGGAAGGACCGAGGAAAGGAAGGAGCGCAGAAGGAAGAGCGAAAGCCGAAGGAAGGACGGAAGGAAGGAGCCGAAAGAAGGAAGGATCGAAGGAAGGAAGGAGCGAAGGAAGGAAGGACCGAAGGAAGGAAGGAAGGAAGGAGCGAAGAAGGAAGGACCGAAGGAAGGAAGGAGCGAAGGAAGGAAGGACCGAAAGAAGGAAGGAAGGAAGGAAGGAGCGAAGGAAGGAAGGACCGAAGGAAGGAAGGAAGGAAGGACCGAAGGAAGGAAGGAAGGAAGGAGCGAAGAAGGAAGGAAGGAAGGAATATATTGATGGGCCAACGCTATACCGTCAACAGATACTATACGGTCGAGTGAGGTCTTTTGCTGCCTGAACATAAGAACATAAGAACATAAGGAAATAAGGAAGCTACAAGAGGCTGGGAGACCTACACGTGGTAGTTCCTATTACTTAACACTACCTACATCCACCTTTCATCCCCATCCATGAATTTATCCAGCCTCGTATTAAAGCTCCCTAATGACTCTGCACTAACTACCTGATGACTGAGTTCATTCCAATCATTCACCATCCTATTTGTGAAACAGTTTTTCCCTATTTCCTTTTTAAATCTATGCTTTTCCTGCTTGAATCCGTTACTTCTTGTTCTACCCTGGTTACTAGCCGTTGCTGTGTCCGTTGTCTTGTGCATTACGCAGCTTTTCACACCAACACGATGGTCGAGCATTCTGGCATTACGCTATATTACGCTTTTCACAACAATACGCTAGTCGAGCATTCTGGCATTACGCTATATTACGCTTTTCACAACAACACGCTGGTCGAGCATTCTGGCATTACGCTATATTACGCTTTCCACAACAACACGCTGGTCGAGCATTCTGGCATTACGCTATATTACGCTTTCCACAACAACACGCTGGTCGAGCATTCTGGCATTACGCTATATTACGCTTTTCACAACAACACGCTGGTCGAGCATTCTGGCATTACGCTATATTACGCTTTTCACAACAACACGCTGGTGGAGCATTCTGGCATTACGCTATATTACGCTTTCCACAACAACACGATGGTCGAGCATTCTGGCATTACGCTATATTACGCTTTCCACAACAACACGCTGGTGGAGCATTCTGGCATTACGCTATATTACGCTTTCCACAACAACACGCTGGTGGAGCATTCTGGCATTACGCTATATTACGCTTTCCACAACAACACGCTGGTGGAGCATTCTGGCATTACGCTATATTACGCTTTTCACAACAACACGCTGGTCGAGCATTCTGGCATTACGCTATATTACGCTTTCCACAACAACACGATGGTCGAGCATTCTGGCATTACGCTATATTACGCTTTTCACACCAACACGCTGATCGAGCATTCTGGCATTACGCTATATTACGCTTTTCACAACAACACGCTGGTCGAGCATTCTGGCATTACGCTATATTACGCTTTTCACACCAACACGCTGGTGGCTTCCCTGTACGCACGTCTTGTTTAGGGAGGAAATGACTCACAGCCGAGGACTCGAGCCTCGTGTTTGGTGGCGTCGTCACTCCCGGAGGCCCCTGGGGCGAGGAGCGGCCCGACCCGGACGTGGTGGCCACCGAGCCCCTGTGTCCAGACTCACAATGATTGTAAGGGCAGGAAAACTATGTCCAGCCCTTGAGGCCCAGAACGTAATTTCCATTGTAATTTAGGTAGCTACCATTAGACGATTTTAAAGAATATAAGCAATATTTTATAGATTATGACCTGTTTAGTATTCTTGTCCACTAGGTAATTTGGTATACTAAGTTATTTTTCGTTATTGTATGGCTAACAACAGACGATTCTCTATAGCAAAGGAAAGATCTGGGCGGGAGAAGTTTAAGCTTCAAATCTGTGAAAAATCATCTCTACTATTGATCCTATTTTCATATCATTTGTTGTTATTGACGATTTTACAAGAAACTGACATATATAATAATGAACACTTGAATGTTGACTCTCTCTCTTTGACCTCGCTTATATGATATTATATGCTTGACGCGTGACCTCGGGCTCTCTTAGTTCTCGTTCCTCACTTACCGCGGAGGTCGTAGATCGCGCTCCTCTCTGGGCAGGTCACGAGGCCTGCCCCAACATCCCCTGTACTGCTGTTCCTGTGCAATATACAATCTTCTGTCTACAGGCTGAGTTAAGTATTTGATTCATACCCATACACATACTTATAAGGGACACACACACGTTTAAGACAAGACAGACCCTTGAACCCAAGTGCCTCGCGTGACGCTCGCCCACAGCTATACCCTCGCCACTACCTCTCCTCCTGTTCCTGCCACTACTCATCAATACACAACTATAGTACCACCTGTCCGGTACACTACTACCAACACCACTACCATAACCACCATCTCCACTACCACCACTACCACCACTACCATCTCCACTACCACCACTACCATCTCCACTACCACCACCACCACCATCTCCACTACCACCACCACCATCTCCACTACCACCACTACCATCTCCACTACCACCACTACCACCACCACCATCTCCACTACCACCACTACCACCACCACCATCTCCACTACCACCACTACCATCTCCACTACCACCACTACCATCTCCACTACCACCACTACCACCACCACCATCTCCACTACCACCACTACCACCACCACCATCTCCACTACCACCACTACCATCTCCACTACCACCACCACCACCATCTCCACTACCACCACCATCTCCACTACCACCACTACCACCACCACCATCTCCACTACCACACACCATCTCCACTACCACCACCACCACCATCTCCACTACCACCACCACCATCTCCACTACCACCACTACCATCTCCACTACCCCACCACACCACATCTCCACTACACCACATCTCCACTACCACCACACACCACACTACATCTCCACTACCACCACCACCATCTCCACTACCACACCATCTCCACTACCACCACCATCTCCACTACCACCACCACCACCACCACCATCTCCTCCTCCTCGGGCTTATATCTAAAGTATTGAAATGTACTGATGGCACCAAACTAGGGAAATCGATTCCATCTCTGCGAAATTTGTCTAATAAAGAGAGGTTGCGAAAATTTTATATATTTTCCTTAGAGAATAGTAGAATCCGTGGTGATTTTATTGAAACTTTTAAGATCTCTAAAGGATTTGATATCATTAATCAAGAGAACTTATTCGACCTTTCTCCTCAAGTGACAATAAAAGACAACGGTTTAAAACTAATTGGTCAACGTTTCATCACATATCTCCGAAAAAATTTATTTTAATGTCAGAGTTGTTAATTGATGGAACAAATTACCAGCTAATGTTGTCGAAGCCGCACAATAACTACATTTAAAAACAGACCAGATGCGTACTGTAAAGTAAATGGGTTTTGATATTGCCCCGCGAGTTATAATATTTACATCCCCCGGATTAATTAGTGTTAGTGGTAGCATCCTTAAGAACATAAGAAAGCTACAAGAGCATTGAGGCCTACACCTGGTAGTTCCTGAAATCCAGTTAGCATACATCATTCCTCTCATTCTTCACTATGAAACTTCCATGTTCCTATCCTCTTTAGGACATGCATCCTTTTCCAACTGTTCTCTTATATGTTGTTTGATAGTCAGTACTTTGTAGTTCAGCAGATACCCTCGTTATAGACCAAAGGGTGTCCTGGTATCTGTTCTTCCTATGTATTCCTTTGTATTCCTATGTAACAGGTGTGATGGCGCGGCCCGGTATTGCCAGTCACCTGCACTAACGCAAGACTCACCGCCTGTGTTGACACGACCACCACACACACACACACACACACACACACACACACACACACACACACACACACACATACACACACACACACACCACACACACCACTATCTATCTATCTTTATCTAATTATATCTATCAATCCTATCTATTTCGTTCCGTTTCCTCGCCATACGAAGATCAGATCGTCATATTCTTTACATCTATTTCCCACATTAGCATTACCGTAACCAATCCTACCTTGACTCCTACACTGGATTAGCATCGGGCATCATCAAAGGGAAATTGATTATATGCCTCCACGTCGCTGCAATGGCATGTGTTTGTGTCGCGGCATTTATACTACACTCTTAGAAAAAAAGGGTAGGAAAAGGGTAGAAAAAGGGTGTTTATAGTGATGAAATACTGCTAGCCTTTTTCTACCCTTACAAATATACCCTTTTCCAACCCCAAATATACCCTTTTCCAACCCCAAATGTACCCTTTCTCAACCCTCTCGTCTAAAAGGGTAGATAAAGGGTAGATGAAGGGTATAATCGGCAGCAGCTACCCTCCAGCCTGGACATAGGGTATAAAAAGGGTAGTGATGGTGCGATGTAACAATTCTACCCTTAATATACCCCTTATTTCTGAGAGTGTAGTGTGAAGGTTAAACACGGATTTTTCTTAAAGTTTGCCCAGTTTTCATATACTTAAGTCACACAATTATTCCATTCAGTACTTTTCCATTCAGTCTGAGTAAAGAAATGTACATGTTTTGACTGACTTATATTTTTGATGCAGTGGTGGCTTTGTGGCGGGAAATTTATAAGCCATCAGTTTGCAGTCCATAAGAGTTTATTTAATCTCAGTAAATATTGAGTCGCACTGATCATTTTCTCGGCCATGCGGGGCCGAGTGTCAGCGTTAATTAAGAAACCCTGAAGGCGAGGCTCTGGTTGTGGCTCAAACCCTGAAGGCGAGCTCTGGTTGTGCTCAACCTGAGCGAGCTCTGTTGTGGCTCAAACCCTGAAGGCGAGGCTCTGGTGGTGGCTCAAACCCTGAAGGCGAGGCTCTGGTTGTGGCTCAAACCCTGAAGGCGAGGCTCTGGTTGTGGCTCAAACCCTGAAGGCGAGGCTCTGGTTGTGGCTCAAACCCTGAAGGCGAGGCTCTGGTTGTGGCTCAAACCCTGAAGGCGAGGCTCTGGTGGTGGCTCAAACCCTGAAGGCGAGGCTCTGGTTGTGGCTCAAACCCTGAAGGCGAGGCTCTGGTTGTGGCTCAAACCCTGAAGGCGAGGCTCTGGTTGTGGCTCAAACCCTGAAGGCGAGGCTCTGGTGGTGGCTCAAACCCTGAAGGCGAGGCTCTGGTGGTGGCTCAAACCCTGAATACGAGGCTCTGGTTGTGGCTCAAACACAGCGGGGGTGGCATAGTACTTTATTGGTGCACAAGCGATATAGCATACAGGGTGTGTGTGTGTGTGTGTGTGTGTGTGTGTGTGTGTGTGTGTGTGGTGTGTGTGTGTGTGTGTGTGTGTGTTGTGTGTGTGTGTGTGTGTTGTGTGTGGTGTGTGTGTGTGTGTGTGTGTGTTGTGTGTGTGTGGTGTGTGTGTGTGTGTGTGTGTGTGTGTGTGTGTGTGTGTGTGTGTGTGTGTGTGTGTGTGTGTGTGGGTGTGTGGTGTGTGTGTGTGTGTGTGTTGTGTGTGTGTGGTGTGTGTGTGTGTGTGTGTGTGTGTGTGTGTGTGTGTGTGTGTGTGTGTGTGTGTGTGTGTGTGTGGTGTGTGTGTGTGTGTGTGTGTGTGTGTGTGTGTGTGTGTGTTGTGTGTGTGTGTGTGTGGTGTGTGTGGTGTGTGTGTGTGTGTGTGTGTGTGTGTGTTGGCTGTGTGTGTGGTGTGTGTGTGTGTGTTGTGTTGTGTGTGTGTGTGTGTGTGTGTGTGTGTGGTGTGTGTGTGTGTGTGTGTGTGTGTGTGTGTGTGTGTGTGTGTGTGTGGGTGTGTGTGTGTGTGTGTGTGTGTGTGTGGTGTGTGTGTGTGTGTGTGTGTGTGTGTGTGTGTGTGTGTGTGTGTGTGTGTGTGTGTGTGTGTGTGTGTGTGTGTGTGTGTGTGGTGTGTGTGTTGTGTGTGTGGGTGTGTGTGTGTTGTGTGTGTGTGTGTGTGTGTGTGTGTTGTGGTGTGGTGTGGTGTGTGTGTGTGTGTGTGTGTGTGTGTGTGTGTGTGTGTGTGTGGTGTTGCATGGTACCATCTTGAACAAGCTAGGTTTACGCGTTGAACGAGTGGTGATAATCGTGTGTATTGTAATAATATGACGTGTTACTCCTGTACGGCACGAGACAGCGAGGAGCGAGGACAGGTCAGTGTGAGTAGGTTAGTCTCCGCGTCATTCTTGGGTGGGAGAGCTAGGTCCTGCACTGAAGAACCACTGCAGGTCCTGTGCCTCGTCCTCGGCGGGGGCGGGAAGAAGGCCGGGCAGAGCAGACAGGTATATAGGCTGGGCGGCAGGGGGGATATGCGTGGCGGCCAGCGGGTCCAGACAGCACGTCGGGGTGGGGTGGTTGGGGGGTGTCCCGGAATGCGCCGCCTTACAGTCTTTCACACCTGTATAGAAGGGAAGAGACAGGTGAGGTTGGCGTCCAGCCGTGACCGCCAAGGAGAAAAGGGGGAAAAAGGTGCCTAGCCACAAGGCCATGTAAGTAAACACAGAAGCATGCTGATGGCGAGAGCTCTGAGAGCTCAAACCACCACTCGGTCGGTGATCTTGAAAAGATCTCTAAGGTCAGCATGACCTTCAAGATAATTTCAAGGTCACCCCTGAATTCCTGGCATATGATATCCTATTAGTGTTTCATTGACCATAGCTGTAAATCGCACATTTGACAATTATTTAATGTAAATGAATTTGACCTTGACAATGACCTTGAAGGTAATGTTCAAGGTCATGAACAGTTCAGGCTCATACGGCTTCCTGTTGATATAGTTTAAGTGAAACCACAGCTGTAACTCACAGATTAACTGAGTCGGTAAAGCTTTTATGTACGACCTTTGTTATGTTTGACCTTTGACAGTGACCTTAACCTTGGTAGGATGATGCCCATTTTCAAACTCATCGAATATATTTGGCCACTTACCAGTTTTTTTATAATCCGTCAACCCGTTCTCGAGTTATCGTGTTCACAGAAAGACAGACAGACAGAATGACACAGACACAGACACAGACAAGCACAGTATACTGTACTCCGGCCTCACTTGGTGGACGGTCGTGCATCGTGAAGCAGTGCAAGGCATCGCTGTCAACATACAATACCCTCGGCCGCCACAGTGAGAAGAGACGCTTAGGCTGTTATTCCATCTATTGACATTTTTATGCAACAAAGAAGTCCTGTTGAACACGTGAGCCGATACGCCCGTTGAATACTAGCTTATATGGACAAGAGATTTTATGCATGGCTCTTTGCTAACTTAGAGCCTTTTAAATCCCCCTTTAGAATTTTTTTTTTTTATGTGTACCAAACCTGTCGTTATTAATTGCATTTTGATGGAAAGGCGGTGGCAGAGTGGTTAGCGCTTGAATGTGGCGTGCTCGGTGTGTCGAGTTCGATCCCCGAAGGGTGCCAAAATCTTTCTGCAATCGTCGAGTGGCCTAAGAACACCCACATGCTGCCCATAAACTCTACCTTCGACGGCGAGTGCATCGAAGGACACAGTGGGGCGGCATGAGTCTCTAATCATAGGCATCACTATAAAAATCTTGTCTGCGCCACCACGGACGAGGGCCAACCATCACAGCCCTCGAGTGAACCTCCATAGCCTACCATCCCACCCCTGGAGCTCACTGCCTACAGCCGCTATAGGCAAAACTGTAAAACAAAAATCTCTCTCTCTCTCTCTCTCTCTCTCTCTCTCTCCTCCTCTCTCTCTCCTCCTCTCTCTCTCTCTCTCCTCTCTCTCTGCTCTCTCTCTCTCTCTTCTCTCTCTCTCTCTCTCTCTCTCTCTCTCTCTCTCTCTCTCTCTCTCTCTCTCTCTCTCTCTCTCTCTCTCTCTCTCTCTCTCTCTCTCTCTTTCTCCCCCCCTTCTCTCTCTGTCCAGCACTCACGTGCAGGAGACCTGGGAGAAGAACTCGCCGCTGCTGCAGTCCACGGGTCGCCGGCAGTAGCAGGTGCAGGAGTCGTTGTCCCAGTAGCGGGAGTTCTTCTGCTGCTCACACTTCGCCTTCGCGTCTCTGTCACAAAGGAACAAACAAACACTTATCACAGCTGGTCACCCTTCCACCCTGCCTTCTGTATATATAGTAAACCTGTTATATTTTAAGTGTGTGAGCGAGTGGTTTTGTACTGACTTGTTCTTGCAGATACAGGCACACTCGCTCTCCATGTAGGCGTGGATGTTCAGGTTGCAGTCTTCCTGCCGCACCCGACAGCCGCACTGACACGTCTCGTGCTTCACCACCTCCGCCTCGTAGTAACTAGGCACAGTGTCTCGGCGGCGGCGGCGTCCTGTTCCTCGCACTCCCACGCTGCCGCCAACGGCTGTCTTCAGCACCTGCGCGAAACACGCCGTCAGTATATACGCTAGTCTGCGCGAGCTTGTAAAACCCTCCAATAGAATACCTACAGAGTTGCCTTAGATTACTTTTTTTTCTTTGAACCTATGTTTTGCTTGGAGACCATTTCAAAAGATGGTTGATGGGTGCATTGGGTTATGGCCAGACTCACCCTGACCGTGGTGATCGTGGTGCTCGTGGGGCGGCAGGTGAGCTGCGGGCCGAAGCAGCAGCCGCCGCACTGCTCCACCCGCACGCAGGTCGGGTAGTACAGGGTGTCGGCCTCCACGGGCAGTTCCAGCTGCACCGTCTGCAGCTCCGTCTTGCACGTCGCCATATCGGCCACCTGGGATGCTCCTGAGGGAGACAGTGCTTTGAGAGGACTGCATGGTGGATGTGTGCACCGATGGGCACTTCCTGACTCAGGGTATTAACTGCAAGGCTGGCTGATCTCTACAAGACTGTCGGCTGCCAGTCATGTGGTGACGCCAGTAATAGCAGAACAAATACTTATAGGCAGGACTTGGGGAGGAGGAGAAGTAGGAATACAATGGAAGAACAGACAAAACAGCGCTACTGGGCTAAACGAAGCTGTCTGTTTGACTACTTTCTACTACTATAGGAGGAGGAGGAGGAGGCCCTCCGGTCATTAGTGGACAAAGGAAGCTTGGTAAGGTACAAGAAGCTGTATGTATATATATGCCTTGTTTTATGTGATTTTAAAAAGATGTTTGCATAGAAAAATAGAAAAAAAAATTAGGTGAGTCTTAAGTAAATCAAGTGCCAAATAAACACAAGATTGCCCACGACGAGGAGAGACGTTCTCTGGCAAGACACGGGACTCAGCTCACACATACGTGGAGACTCGCTAAGAACAGACAGGCTTGGTGATGTGAGAGCGTGAGTGTGAGGGGGAGACATGATGCCAAGGGTGAGCGTCTTACCTCCCAGACGCACCACCAGGTCCTCCTCCGGGAGCTCGAGGCCGAACAGCTTCGCGAAGTCGGTGATGTTGTTGATGGCGTTGACGCGCGAGAGGCCGACGGTGTCCAGCTGCGGGGATAACATGACACACAATGACGACATGCAGACGATGAAGGGAGGGGTGATGCACGCACATCCTAGAGGCTAGACTTGAAGGCATGGCTGTAACCAAGGCTAAGGGAATAAATAAAGGCTAAGAGAATAAAGGGAATCTCTTTTCCTTGGCCTTGGCTGAAACCCTTGATGGTGAAAGAAATCAAGTCACCGTGATGCTTGCCCCTTCTATTGACATTATTACTCCACTAAGTATTAAGTATTGCATCACACGGCACAGCCACAGTGGGCAGTCTGTTCCCTGCCCCGCGAGGAAGGCAATGGAGGCGTGAGGCCCGGCAGCATATTCCCGTTTTCTGGAACAGTATGTCGCGTTTACTCTTGAACACGTCAGGTTAGGTTACGTTAGGTTACGGTTAAGGTAGACTAGAATTTCGAAATTTTTTTGGTAACTTTGTCTGGGAATCAAAATGCGCGTATTTTCGAGAAAATCCTACGGTTAGTTTCGGAGCTACAGTCAAGCGTCTTCACTCGAAAACCACACACATACTGGCATAGCGTTGGGGAATACGCGACCAGGCAAGGGCAGGACAGTGCAGGGAACGAGGTCACGTGTTTGTTAGTGCTGCAGTGACTTGCGGCGAGGTCACAGGCTGTCTTGATGGTTGACCCTCACACTGAATGGGCCTCACCTCACCTAGTCATCCCCTACAGCCTATAACACCCGTAGGTTTTCTCCCTATAGGACTACTGTGGATTCTCATTCAAGGGCTGTGATGGTATTAGCGCCGGCAGGACTTTTGTAGCGACGCCTGTGATGATTTTACTCCACATAGTTAGTAAACAAAATCTATAACTTTATCCTTAGTGACTGAGAATTAATGCTTCACTCCCCAACTTGTATTTGTTACGACGCAGGAAACACGCCCAGCATTCCACACTTTTTTTTCCTTACGTCTCACGCTTCGGTTTATTCTGTGAACTTTATTCTCCGTTGGGCTTCTCAGATCACAACCTTATTTCAGTATTCTCTCTCTCTCTCTCTCTCTCTCTCTCTCTCTCTCTCTCTCTCTCTCTCTCTCTCCTCTCTCTCTCTCTCCTCTCTCTCTCCTCCTCTCTCTCTCTCTCTCTCTCTCCCCCCCCCCCCCCCCCCATCCTCTCTCTCTTCTATCTCTCCACCACCACCGTCACCAACAGAAGCAATAGAAACCTTCCAAGTGTCGCCACAGGAAGCTCAGAAAACCCCGACCACCGAGCTGCTTGTTGGATGACCTGGATTACATGTAGCGTGAAGGATGTAGCTTGCCTTGCCTCACCACCACACGCTGCCTTGCCTTTGTCTCGTGTGTAGAGCTAATTATAATGATACGTATATAAGGTAATTACACGTGTTAAAGTTCATTACACGTGTTAGATGTTAATGATAGGGTTTACATGGGAATTACGGCAGAGGATGTATAAACTAGACAATGGTTGGATTAACTTTTGGTGATTATTGATTATACTCTGGGTTTTTTACGAGGTGAAAAATCCTGACCCCTTGCTGCTTACTGCCTGATATTTGATGCCAGGAGAAGGGAATGCTACGGTTCTTCTAAATTTCAGTTGTATTTTATCATAGTGAACCATATTATCAGGTAAACAGAGGCATAACTTTAAGCATGAGACCTTAAGATAGAATGGAATTTGCGCCTCGTTAAAAAAAATAGACAGTAGTGTTCAGTTATTCAGTGTCAACAAAAAAAGGTGTCACGTGTTACCCTAATGCAAGTATTCGAATTTTTTTTTCAGGTTAAGATAAATAATGGTAAAAATATCTGATCATTTCGTAAAGCTTAAACGTTATACTAAATATCACCCTCTTGACACGAATGACATACATGAATCATATCCTTGAATAACACTACAGTCTATTTTTTTACGAGGCAAAAATTCCATTCTATCTTAAGGTCTCATGTTTAAAATGATGCCTCTGTTTACCTGATAATAGGGTTAACTATGATAAAATACAACTGATATTTTGAAGAAGCGTAGTATTCCCTTCTCCTGGCATCAAATATCAGTCAGTAAGCAGCAAGGGGGCAGGATATTTCGTAGTATTCCCTTCTCCTGGCATCAAATATCAGTCAGTAAGCAGCAAGGGGGCAGGATTTTTCGTAGTATTCCCTTCTCCTGGCATCAAATATCAGTCAGTAAGCAGCAAGGGGTAAGGATTTTTCGTAGTATTCCCTTCTCCTGGCATCAAATATCAGTCAGTAAGCAGCAAGGGGTCAGGATTTTTCGTAGTATTCCCTTCTCCTGGCATCAAATATCAGTCAGTAAGCAGCAAGGGGTCAGGATATTTCGTAGTATTCCCTTCTCCTGGCATCAAATATCAGTCAGTAAGCAGCAAGGGGTAAGGATTTTTCGTAGTATTCCTTCTCCTGGCATCAATTATATCAGTCAGTAAGCAGCAAGGAGTCAGGATATTTCGCCTCGTTAAAAAAACAGACTATATATACGCTACTACGCCGCGACCAAAGCCGAGAGTGGCCGCCACGTCGCTATTGCCACATGTTTCACCGCTATATGTATGCACTGACGTGTTTATTATTGTCGTGTAACTCCATGACCTCCATGAGCTGTCTCTACATTTCCTGTTGTTGTTCTCAATGTCTTGGGTTGTTCATGTGTGTGTGTGTGTGTGTGTGTGTGTGTGTGTGTGGTGTGTGTGTGTGTGTTGTGTGTGTGTGTGTGTGTGTGTTGTGTGTGTGTGTGTGTGTTGCAAGAGTTACGTTCGGTCACTCAGCAAATCAATATGACGCGCACCTCTTGACTTCCGGTGATCGATCGCTGGTGTTTGGTTTTTAATTAATTGAGTCCCGCCCCGCCATCACACTTATACCGCCTCCCCTTCCCGCCACTGACCCCGCCACCGTGGTAGTCGCAAAGCTGCATGTTGTTTAGTGTACTTGCACGGATGTTATACAGTTAAGCTCTCACACACACACACACACACACACACACACACACACACACCACACACACACATATAAGGTCATAATCTCATAACGGTACGCTGTTCATTCGTGCCTTGAACTGAAATAAGTACCCAGATGTAAGACAAGAATAGCTGACGCGCGTATTATGGCTGAAGGATGTAAGTGTTAAATGCTTGTATGTCTCCCCGTGGGCAGCCCTTTCCCTTCCCAGTGATGTGTTGCATGCCCATGGCTATGCATTAAGCTGATCGATCGCGGTATCAGGTGTCAGTTTCAGTAGATGTCAGTGTCAAGACCAAGGATAATAATGAATAAAGTATAGTATCCTTTTTCAAGACGGTAGCAATGGCAAATATGACCTCTAATGTCTATAATAACGCCTATACCTCTGCGTGATGTCGGCGTTGTCTCCTGTTTTGCATAGATCAAGACGTGCGCTCTTCTTGTTGGTCGTGATGGAAAGTTGTTCATAGCCACATGTGAACTTGTAGCCAATTGAAAATATTAAAGAGGAAGTTTATGCATTGATCTGGACTGGTTTCATGGTCGATGTAATTCTACTTATTATTTTGATGTAAGATTTGAAATCACCTTGTTTGTTAATCAACCATGTCAGTTATAAGAAACATAAGGAAGCATACACGAGTAGGCAGCAAAGACCTTACTACGGTGGCTAGTTTCCTGTTACTTAACACTACCTACATCCACCTGTCATCCCCATCCATGAAACTATCCAGCCTCCTTTTAAAGCTCCCTAATGACGCCACACTAACTACCTGACGACTGAGTCCATTCCAGTCATTCACCACCATATTTATGAACCAGTTTTTCCCTATTTCTTTTTTAAATACGCTTTTCCAGCTTAAATCCGTTACTTATTGTTCTACCCTGGTTACTAGCCGTAAGAACTTTTCCTACATTCAATAATCCCAGCTGGCGAGGGATTACTGGTGTTCCTATTGGGTGTTACCCTCCCACTCTTGTTTTGCAGGAAGCTGGTGTTGTATTTTTCCACCACTTTGCGTCAACACATTCTGCTTTCATAATATTGTACTCATTTTAGTTTCATGGATGGGGATGAAAGGTGGATGTAGGTAGTGTTAAGTAATAGCAACTGCGACGTGTAGGTTTCCCGGCCTCTTGTAGCTTCCTTATTTTCTTATGTTCTTAATAGTCTTTGCATGTGCCGGTGATTTCGTTCGCATCTCTTAGTAATGAGCCTGAACAGCCCTCCCTCCTTCAACGCCTGCCTAGTGAATGTATTGGGAAACATTCTCAAGGGCATCAGAGAGCACGACAGGCAAGCCAAAGCGTTCGTTACCTGGGGACAAAATAATATCCACCATAGATAACAGTAGACCTTTAACAGTAATACAAAAAATAAAAGAACAGTAGATAACGGTCTACTGTTATCTATGTCTCCACGTATCCAAAGCTGGGTTTTCCTTTAAAGACCAACACAATAATATTATAATGTCGTGACCTTGAGGCGCAGAGGTCGAACACTCGGGGTTTCCTAACACTATCAGTCTTCAGAGCACCATTGCACCATCACCTTATTTTGTTTTCTCCCTCCCAGTTGCTTGCTCTCTACAGGGGCCATATCCGCCCATGTATAGAGTATGTCTCACATGTTTGGGGAGGATCCACTCATACAGCTCTCCTAAACAGGGTTGAGTCAAAAGCTTTTCGTCTCATCAACTCCCCTCCTCTGACTGACTGTCTTCAATCTTTAAATCACCGCCGCAATGTTACTTCTCTTGCTATCTTTTACCGTTATTTTCATGCTCACTGCTCTTCTGAACTTGCTAACTGCATGCCTCCCCCCCTCCCGCGGCCTCGCTGCACAAGACTTTCTACTCATTCTCATCCCTATTCTGTCCATCTTACTAATGCAAGAGTTAATCAGTATCTTTACTCTTTCATCTTCTTCACTGGTAAACTCTGGAACTCTCGTCCTGTTTCTATTTTTCCACCTTCCTACGACTTAAATCTTTTCAAGAGAGGAGTGACAAGACACCTCCCGAACTAAATTGGCCCACCAACCTTTCTTTATTCTCTTACTGTCTTCTTTATAGGGACTGGCAACTAACCTGGCTTTTTGTTGCTTTTTTGTTGTTGTCCTTGGCCAGTCCTTTGTGATGTAAAAAAAAAATGCTACTACTACTACTACTACTACTACTACCACAACAACTGCTACAACATAACAACCACCACTACTACTACAACGTCTACTGCGTCTACTACTACTACAACAACAACTTCTACATCTACAACAAGCGTTACTCACCTCATTCAGGTCCAAGTTCTCAGGCAGGGCGAGGGCCGCGTCGGAGGCGGCCGCAACACCAACCTCATCACCCGGGAAAAAAATTAAGCTTCTCTTCATTTTGTCTTGGTGCAAAGTGTTCCCAGTCGCCGCCAGGGCCAGGGTGCAGCCCAATGCAAGCCACGGAGCGACCCTCATGCTGGAACCTCGTGTCTGGGCAGGGGGGAGGGAAACAGTGGTGAGGGAGGATGTTGGGGGAGGGAAGGAAACAGGGAGGAGGGAGGGAGTAGGGGGAGGAGGGGGTGCGTGTCTGGGCACTCTGGGGTCCTGGCAAGAGGCGGGAGGAAGCAGGGGTAAGGGAGGGTGCAGGGGGGGAACAGGGGTCACGGGGTGTGCGGGTGACGTCAGGGAGAAAGTAGGAAAAGTATAGATGATTTGATAGAATAAGTAGGAAAAGTATTGAAGGTTTGATATATGAAGTATTAAAGTAGGAACAGTATGGATGATTTGATGGTGGAGAAAGTAGTGAAGAAGTAGGAAAAGTATAGTAAAAGTAGGGAGGTATGATAGAGAATATAGTAAAGACGTAGAAAAAGTATGGAAGGTTCGATAGAAAATGTAGGAAAGTAAGGAAAAAGTGGTTGTTTCTTTTATGAGAAGTGAAGCTGTTTAGATCAGTGGCGTGGCTAGGTATTTATCAATGGGGGGGCACAGCTGAGTATGGGGGGCACAGCTGAGTATGGGGGGGTACAGCTGAGTATGGGTGGGCACAGCTGAGTATGGGTGGGCACAGCTGAGTATGGGGGGTACAGCTGAGTATGGGGGGGCACAGCTGAGTATGGGGGCACAGCTGAGTATGGGGGGTTGCACAGCTGAGTATGGGTGGGCACAGCTGAGTATGGGTGGGCACAGCTGAGTATGGGTGGGTACAGCTGAGTATGGGGGGTACAGCTGAGTATGGGGGGGGTACAGCTGAGTATGGGTGGGCACAGCTGAGTATGGGGGGGCACAGCTGAGTATGGGGGGGGTACAGCTGAGTATGGGGGGGCACAGCTGAGTATAGGGAGGCACAGCTGAGTATGGGGGGTACAGCTGAGTATATGGGGGCACAGCTGAGTATAGGGGGGCACAGCTGAGTATAGGGAGGCACAGCTGAGTATGGGGGGTACAGCTGAGTATGGGGGGGCACAGCTGAGTATGGGAGGCACAGCTGAGTATGAGGAGGCACAGCTGAGTATGGGGGGACACAGCTGAGTATGGGGGGCACAGCTGAGTATGGGTGGACACAGCTGAGTATGGGTGGGCACAGCTGAGTATGGGGTGGGTACAACTAAGTATGGGTGGGTCACACTGAGTATGGGGGGACAGCTGAGTATGGGGGGCACAGCTGAGTATGGGTGGGCACAGCTGAGTATGGGTGGGGACAGCTGAGTATGGGGAGGCACAGCTGAGTATATGGGGGCACAGCTGAGTATAGGGGGTACAGCTGAGTATGGGGAGCACAGCTGAGTATGGGGGGGCACAGCTGAGTATGGGGGGCACAGCTGAGTATGGGGGGGCACAGCTGAGTATGGGGGGTACAGCTGAGTATGGGGGGGCACAGCTGAGTATGGGGGGCACAGCTGAGTATGGGGGGCACAGCTGAGTATGGGGGGGCACAGCTGAGTATGGGGGGAGATAATAGACAAGTGGAGATCAGGGGCATTCTGATGGCACATAGAAGGGTATAAGGGCATATTCTAACATTAGATCAGTGGTGGGTATTGGACCATTATACAGAATACCCCAGCCATGGCCAGTGGGGGGCACGTGCCTCCCTGTAGCTACGCCCCTGGTTTAGATGCTACAATGTAAAAGAAAAACGTTATAATAGATACGGAAGTAAGAAACTATGATTAGGAAATTAAACGAATGAGTCAAATAAATACAGAAAAATAGCAAAATATTCGTGTAACTGAAAAAAAAACTGAAATCCGTGAATAATTATGCAAAATAAACAAACAAAATCTCAGGTTTCTGTGTTTACTTGAAAGGCAACGCGGCTGATCACGTGACTGACCAGACCATACACAGGATCACAGACTATGTTATACAGTGTTAGGATGTTATACAGTGTTAGGATGCTATACAGTGTTAGGATGCTATACAGTGTTAGGGTGTTATACAGTGTTAGGATGTTATACAGTGTTAGGATGTTATACAGGTTAGATGTTACAGGTAGGTGTTATACAGTGTTAGGATGTTACAGTGTTAGGGTGTTATACAGTGTTAGGATGTTATACAGTGTTAGGGTGTTATACAGTGTTAGGATGTTATACAGTGTTAGGATGTTATACAGTGTTAGGATGTTATACAGTGTTAGGATGTTATACAGTGTTAGGATGTTATACAGTGTTAGGATGTTATACAGTGTTAGGATGTTATACAGTGTTAGGATGTTATACAGTGTTAGGATGTTATACAGTGTTAGGATGTTATAGTGTTTGATACAAGGAAAGAAACAGCAAGTGTGTCCTTACTTCTTACACCTGTTTTTGTCTTGCTTTAAACTTTTTCTTCTGCATTGTCTCGCGTGAGGAAGTTACCAATTATTGTGTTTTATTGTTACGTCACTACCTTGGTGTTAGTTGCCTTGACTGTTATCATTATTTGCATTATTGTTGTTATTATTATTATTACTATTATTATTACCATTATCATTATTGTTGTTATTATTATTATTATTATTATTATTATCAACTCATCTGTTACGCTAGGCTATTTATTATACGTGTGGTATCAATAGTGGCTGATCTTAGCATAGTAAGTAGAGTGCTAGTGGCGTCTTAAAGTAATCGTCCAGACCATTTCATCATTCCTGATTTAATGCAATCAAATCATAGCCATTAACGAGTAGATCAACAATACGTCGTCACTTTTTGCATCCAGTCAGCCGTTTTTAAATAATCCGTCATCAAAATCTGCAAATTCCCCGAGCTAGGCCATGGACGGTCCTCGGGAAAGTGGAAATGCAAGGCAATCAGAACATTATCCTCCCCGCGCCACCACATAACAACCCCCTCCCCCCCCAGGCCTTGCATTATCCTTGAACCCACACATATGTCACCCCCCCCCCCCCGGCCTTGATCCCACCCGCGGGCCCTGCCAAGGAACGCATCACTCCCTTCCGCCCTCACGCCCAGCGGCTCCCACGAGGCTCCGGTTACCGCCCCTGCACCGCCTCCCACCGCCTCCAGGTCACGACACACACACCTGGCCCGCAGGATGACGGCTATGGACACACACACACACACACACACACACACACACACACACACACACACACACACACACACACACACACACACACACACACACACACCACACACAACACACACACACACACAATGGCCCGCAGGATGACGGCTATGAACACACACACAACACAACACACACACACACACACACACACACACACACACACACACACACACACACACACACACACATACATCCTCGCTCGCTCCCGGGGATTTTCACTGACAATTTCGGGCGATTACTGTCCCCCTTGAGCAAGGGGATGGGTGTGTGTGGTGTATGAGGTCCCAGCATTACCCTAAGATCGGTACTAGACTAGGAATATTATGTGAAAAGGTGCCCAGAAATCACATGAGGGGTAACGGTTTATTACAAGCTGTCACCCATGCTAGGATTGAACCATGACACCTCCTGAGCAATATTAGCCTGGATGACACTTGATATTTTGATTTGGGACCTCACAGTGGGTTATTTTGTGAAAGAGGTCAATCGCGAAATATCTGATTTTCTCGAAAATACAAAAATGTCAATAAAATGACCAATACTGCAGGTACAAACTTATTTTTGGTGTCAGAATGAGCAGAATAACAAGCCATATTGTAAAAATATTGTAAAATTGAAACAGTCACAGAGTCCTACACTGACGACAATGTACACACTAGAAACGAGGAAGGATGCTAGTCAAAAGGGTCAAACCATCAAAGCAGACAGGCTTCTGTTCCGCGGCTTCTTGTGGCACAGGACTCCGGACGTGATATGACCTTAAAAGTCTTCTGAGTCATGAACTAACACCGGTACCACTGTCACTGGCAGACACAGCAGGACGCCTACGTCCTACGAATAAAGCTGCGCTCGGGAAGATCTTGGAGGATGGAGTAACTGTTGAGGTCCTGCCAAAGTCTTCGCTTAAGACATGTTTTATCATGGAGGGTCAGGCATTGGTACAAGCCATTGGAAAATCAACGGGGACAAAGTCATTTGGAGATCTGGCCGATGTCTTCAATGCATCAGTGTTCAGTCATTTCAATGAGCACTGCTCAAGAGTCGATGTGGTTTTCGATCGATATCGTATCACATCAATCAAGTCTGGGACCCGGGAAAGGAGAGAGGGGCGAGTACGTTCTATCCGGCGCAAGATCGACAGCAGAGAGATTCCACTCCCTGCCAACTGGAAGCAGTTCATGGACTTACCAGAAAACAAGCCAAATCTTACCAAGTTTCTCAGCGATCAAATGATGTTGGAGGCAAAAAAGAGCCGACCCACTTGTGAGTTGATCACTGCAGGTGGGTTTGAGGAAGAAACCAAAGTAGCATCGTCACAGGGGTCTGATGTTGAACAGCTGCAATCATCTCACGAGGAGGCCGATACACGTATAATATTGCATGCCAAGGCGGCCTATATGGATGGATACGAGCTCAGATGCTACGAGGAGACTTCACCCACACGTCAGTGTGGACGATCCTCTGCCAAACGAGTTCACAGACAGTCTGCTGCAAGTGCAAAAATTGTGCAACTTCCAGATGCTCTTGTAGGGCCAAGAACTTGAAGTGCATAGCTGCCTGTACCTGTAATAACTGAGTGTGTCACAAACCATACAGTGTGGCAATTGAAACGGACTCTGAGTGACTTAAACACGACATTCTTTCATTTCATTTCATGTACATGTAAACCTGCATATATGCAATGATGCGCCTTTTTCGTCCATCGTTCACTGTTGCGTTACTTAAATTTTCACTAGATGTATGTTATGTTTGTAATAAGTAATTAAATCTACTCATTATTATAGCATAAACCAATAGTTTTACAATATGGCTTGTTATTCTGCTCATTTTGACACCAAAAATAAGTTTGTACCTGCAGTATTGGTCATTTTATTAAAATTTTTGTATTTCGAGAAAATCAGATATTTCACGATTGACCTCTTTCACAAAATAACCCACTGTGAGGTCCCAAATCAAAATATCAAGTGTCATCCAGGCTAATATTGCTCAGGAGGTGTCATGGTTTAATCCTAGCATGGGTGACAGCTTGTAACAAACCGTTACCCCTTATGTAAAATTTTGAGATTTTATTCCTAGTCTATAGTAATGAGCAAGCTTGCACCGGGAGGGTGAAACTGGCGATCGCGATTCCGGTTCGCGTGGACAAGACCATGGGTGAATGACACGCAACAATAACAACTACAATACCAATAATATAATCTATGGCGACAAAGTAACGGCGCAACAAGTCACTGTGCAGGATACAGTAGTCCGTCGCCGCGGAGCCTCACACGGCGGGCAGCATATTCCCGTTTTCTGGAACAGTATGTGGCTTTTACTCTTGAACACGTCAGGTTAGGTTACGTTAGATTACGGTCGGGTTAGGATAAATTTTAAAGCAATTTATTTGTAACTTAGTGCGGGAATCACAATGAGGGTATTTTCGAGAAAATACTATGGTTAGTTTCGGAGCTACAGCCAAGCGTCTTCACTGCGAAACCACAGACTGGCATAGCGTTGGGGAATATGCCGGCGACCTACACCAACTCCACCGCCACCACCCACACCCCCGCGGCTGCTGCAACGCTTCCCCTCAACCCTCAATGCACGTCACGAGGTAACACAAAGCTGCAGGAATCATCACGGCTTTCACTTCACATCGTCACGCTAAAACACCTCAGCGCCGCACCTGCCACCTTATTGTTGAGTCAGGCCGCGCTGCCCCCCGTCCATGCAGTATTGTGTCTCACCTGGACAGCCGCGATCACCTGGGGAGCCTCACTGGTGTCCTCCTACCGCCGCTGTGCCTCGCCAACTGCTCCTACCGCCGCTGTGCCTCGCCAACTGAGCGTCCTGGTGCTGGCGTGCCGTGCGTCGCGTCCTTGAGTGCGGGGGAAAGGAAGACAGTCCTTGTTTATATATCGCTCCAGCTAGATGATTGGGAAACCCTGGAGGGGGCGCAGGATGGGGGCGGTCCTGGCGGCTCCAAACAATGCCCCGTCACTTCATTTCCGAGAGTGTGACACAAGATCATAAGAGCATAAGAAAACTAGGGGGGGCACTCAGTAGAGCGCATACCTCCGCCCGAATATTTCATCAATTGATTGCTATGGCAACAGTTGTGATTATATATATATATATATATATATATATATATATATATATATATATATATATATATATATATATATATATATATATATATATATATATATATATATATATATGCACTCAGTATGAGCGCATACCTCCGGTCGAATATTTCATCAATTGGTTGCCATGGCAACAGTTGTCAATAGATTTCATCCAAAATTAAATCAGTTCTTCCTTATACCAAACAGACTTGGTATACTGAGTTTGGTCCAAATCTATTGGTAACTTTTCGAGAAATCCTGTACACTAACAAACAGACAGACAGACAAACAGACAGACAGATCGGGGTGAAAACATAACCACTCCAACATCGTCGGCGGAGGTAACAAGGAAGCTACAAGAGGCCGTGACAAGTCTTGATGATAACAAGTCTCTCCATAACTTGTTTGCATCCAATGGCCATAAAAAAATAGACAAAAAAAGTATTGCGCGTTGGATTTTAATGTCTAGCCACCGGTGTGCCTTAAGCGTCTGTGTGTTGCTTTACTGATAACACCTCAGAGAAGCTAATCCTATCATTGTCTGCAGCACGAGATCATGTTGCAGGAATATATAACAGTTCCATGCAAGGATAAGCAAGTCAATGTAATACGCACATACATAATCAGTGGCCAATTATAATTATTCATGAACGAGTGTTTCTTTTCCATCCGTACATTCAGGCGCTGAGGTCCTCGCTGCGTCACCGAGGAAGCCTGCACAGCGACCCGAGCTGATCATGGGGCCTGCCTTGACCTGCTTTCATGCACGCGCCGCCTGTAAAAGGGATATAGACCCAAAAAAAAAATGATAATAAGTGTCGGCATGGTAAAAGTAGATTCGCTCAAACCAGTTCAATGAAGTTCAGACGTTCAAATTTGCAACGTCCTCGTCAAGCAGTTTCGTTACACTCTGTTCAGTATGTTTATATTATGTCGCCTTTTGTATCCTGAATGCAGAACCATCACATTGAAATCGATCAGACTGGCTGTTTAGAGTGAGAAGATGAGAGAATATTGAGTTGCAAGGAACGTACAGCCAGCATAGCGTCACCGGCATGTCTTATTGCCTTGGTCTGGGAACTCTCCACCCACCCACACCCACCCACACACACACACACACACACACACACACACACATAAACACATCTCCCCCCACACACACAAACACATCCCCCACCCCCACATCACCCCCCACCCCCACACATTCCCCCCACCCCCACACACACACGCACACGCACCCACACAAACACACCCACCCACCCACACACACACACACACAGTAAAAAAAAAAAAGACCATTCATATAGGAGACAACAATTCAGTATCATTAATGTGGTATTATAATTATAGTCTCATTAATGTACAGATGCCATGTCGTAATTAACCCCTTGATACCCATAACGTAATTTCCATTATAATATGACCACCATTAGATGTTTTTTAGTGAATATAAGTAATATTTTATAGATATAACCTGTTTAGTATCCTTGTCGACTAACTAATTTGGTATATTAAGTTACTTTTCGTAATTTTATGGCTCGACAACATATGAATTTTTTTATAGCAAGGGAAAGATCTGGGCGTGAAGGGGTTAAGCTACTTTTCGTAATGGCTAACAGACGATAATATATAGCAAAGGAAATATCTGGGCGTGAAGGGGTTAAGCTACTTTTCGTAATGGCTAACAGACGATAATATATAGCAAAGGAAATATCTGGGCGTGAAGGAGTTAAGCTACTTTTCGTAATGGCTAACAGACGATAATATATAGCAAAGGAAATATCTGGGCGTGAAGGAGTTAAGCTACTTTTCGTAATGGCTAACAGACGATAATATATAGCAAAGGAAATATCTGGGCGTGAAGGAGTTAATGAACTGTTGGGCAATACAGGGTCAGGATACAGATAGAGGGCCTTATCGCCTCCCGTGACGTCATTATGTACACACGGGCGTCCTGCGATGCCCTCACGACGACGCGGGTTTTGTTTTCACTTTAGGTTCAATGTTGTATTGTTTTGTTTGTATGTTAGGTGGTCTTTGCCAAGTTTCTTCTTTCTTTTTCTTATTTTCTTTTTACTTTTCAATACTGTTTTTGTTTCGGATGGTTTAATTTTACTTATTTGCTTTTTGACTGTCATGGTCGCGCAATCTTTTTTTTTTGTTTTAGATGATTTTCGTCAGATTTATTTTCTTACTTATTATTATTTTGCTTTTGTTTTTAATTTTACCCTTACTATCATTTTTTTTATTACGATATCACCAATATTTCTGGGAATTAACACACAAACAAAGCCTTTCTTTCTATTGAATAACGATAGGGTTTTTTATATTTCTTTATTCATTAATTCATTACAAGTGGAAGAGAAGAAATACAAACGTAGAAACACGTCTTCACATCAGCGCCCTCTACTGCGCCGCCTTGATAGCCGCCGCGATGCCCGCCAAGGTCTCCTCCCCCGTCGGGATGATCTGTTCCTTGGGCAGCAGGAAGCCGTAGTTGCCCGTGTCCCGCAGCTCCAGGGCGAAGGCGTAGTGGATGCCCGCGCTGTCATACGCCCAGTCCGTGCTGCCCCCCGCCGCCATGTCTGCACCGCGCGGACAATATCACCAATGTTAAGAGAGCTCAGGGTTTGCAGAGAATATTTGTGCAGTTATAACGTGCGTGGGTGTAGTTTAAACCTTGATTTAGATCTTGATTAATTGCTCTCGTGCAAGACAAGGATTCATATTGTTTATAGTGAATTATGTCTATAGGATTTGTATCATAAAGTAATCGTCCAGACACATTTTTTCTTTGCATAAGTATGTTGAATGTTCATTCAAAACACCTAATCCACAAAAAATAATTAATTTCATTGCCTTAGTTCCGTAAAAACACGACTTTTGTTAAAAGCGCGGGGGAAAAATCTGCCCCCTTCCAGCCGCCGCGCGAAACTTGCTGATGACGCCGCGGGAGGGCGACAATCTGCATCACACAGCCTTCCCTCCCCCGACGCACACACCTTCTCCACGAATTTATCGTGGCCGTATCGGTCAGAAACGGGTGCTAAGCTCTCTGGAAAGGCACAGCTTTCTTCCTGCACCCATAAAGGATGCAAGTATATGTATGTACGTATGCCATATCGCAAAAAATATATACCAAAAACACCCAAAATTCTTCAAGTACTATATTTATTTCTGTGTTTACGTGTTTTTCTGGATTACCGCGGAGGGTGAGAAGCTGCCTTGGGTGACGTCACCGAGCCATGGTGCGTCGTCTGCTAGTCGTCAGGAACGTTTTGGAAGCTCGGGAAATTTGCAGATTTTGATTGATTTAAATCAATCTGAAGATTTATTTATTTATTTTTATTTAAGAACGGCTGACTGGATGCAAAAAGTGACAACTTATTGTTGATTTATTCGATAATGGCTATATTTTTACTGCATCAAATCAGGAATGATGAAATGGTCTGGACGATTACTTTAAGGGAGAGGAATAATTTGCGATAATAAGTTGTAGATGATTGTACATGAGAGAGAGAGAGAAAAAAAAAATCAAATAAAGAGAATAAGAAATAGGAAAAGACTTGAAACCGGTATTTTGACCCTGAGCAAGAGGCAAGAAAAGGCGATTAGAAACAACAGACAAGCAGACAAGACGGGAAGCAAATGAGGGTGGTCGCTGGCTGGGTGTTGCAACGCAGCCTCAGGTGACAAGAACCGGTGCGACAATACACAGACACCCAAGAATAGAGTCATGAGTCACGGGATGTGTATACAGCAAGGGTAGCACTCACAGATGACGTCAGCAATGTTGCCGTAAGAGAAGCTGGTGCCGTGGACTGCCTTCAGCGCCTTCACGCCCACCTCGGCCACGCGGTACTGCACACGCCCAACACAGGGAGAGCATTAGGGCGGGACCAAGGAGTGAATGCTAGTGTTGTTCATGTGACGCAGCGGTCAGGTAGTGTTTGAGGGCATGGCTAGCAGATGGCATCACACAGGGTTGGATTGATCGCTATTACGGTCATGTTATTGGCCTAGTATGTGTACGTCATGTAATTATTGTTTGCTGCAGTGTGAAGATGCATTATCTGCTGTCTGCTGGAAACTACATATACAAACACGTCTGGGATGCTGCCTATGTAGGTACAATACATGTATGATCCCATGGTTCACCTGCTCGGCATAGTTGGGCGGCTTGTTGTACGTGTAGCCGTAGGGCGTCATCCACAGCTGGGAGTACGAGTGCAGCGTGAAGAACATCTGCACGTCGTGACCCACCACAGAGTCACGGATCGCTTGAGACTCATGCTCCGAGAAGGCTGAGGGACCTGCAACACACCAGGGCAGGTCACACACACACACACACACACACACAAGGGAGGGTTGCATATTGCCGTTCTCTGGAGTAGTATGTGGTATGGGGGATGTCTCTAGCCAATCACCGTTGTCCAAGCTCACACAGACGTCACACAGAGATGGAGCTTAAGTGATCGCTGAGTTATAACCTGCGTTTTATTTAACATCATTTATAAAGTCTAGGCTAGGTTAAGTTGGGTTAGGTTAGGTTAGTTTAGGTTAGGTTGAATTAAGCAATTTAGTAAGTCTCATCTTAAATAAAACATACAGATTATAGCCCAGTGACGACGTAGGCTCCACCCCAATGTGACGTCACGAGCATGGACATCGGTGATTGGCTAGAGACATCCCCATACCACATACTATGCCAGAGAACGGGAATATGCGGCAGGGGTGATGGATGCCCACACGGTGCCTATGGTCAATCCATTTTACCTTGACCCCTCGGATGGGCCAGGTCAAGTCCGCGGTGTTATCACATCACCGCCACCTCCGCCAGGCCGCCACACTCTTAACCTCTCTCTTTCGCTCTCGCTCTCAATATAGTTTGATTATTCTTTTATTTTTACTTTTGTTCACACCACCACTGGGGCAAAAGTCTCAGCGCTTTTAGGACCTTCCATGGCGGAGGAGTAACCATGAATGACCGGGTGACGCAAGTGTCAAGGACACTCGGACGGTACCGTCGCATGAGCTGCCATGCCAAGTGTAATGGAAGGTAGACAGACTCGTTGTTTTACCGTCAAATCGCAAGCCATTCATAAAACCATGCAGCCGTATTATAAAACTATATGATTAAGAAATAGTTAATGTAACAGCTAACAGTATGAGAGAGGTCGTCATCAGCCTGTCAACGGTGAACGTGACAACACTGCGGGAATCCCACCACTCCACCCCAGGGGCCAATATATACTGGGTCGACTATAATTATAACACGCGCGTCCTGCTCACCGTGGTAGATGTCGGAGCAGGGGCTGTCCGAGGTGCCGGGGCCGCCGAAGTCAGAGTCAAAGTTACGGTTGGGGTCAGCGCCGAAACAGAAGCTTCCGTAGGGGACGCGGTTCTTGCGCCACAGCCGGTCCTGAAAAGTATAATTTTGTCATCTATATATATAGTCCATTCCAGGCACCTTTACTTGTGTGTGTATGTCTGTGTGTGTGTGTGTGTGTGTGTGTGTGTGGTGTGTGTGTGTGTGTGTGTGTGTGTGTAAGTAACACTCACGCCGGTCCAGGTAAACTCGTAGCCGTCCGGGTTGGCGGAGGGCATGACGTGGAAGTCGTGGGTGTCGAGGAGGTGGGTGTGTGTGGAGGTGAGCTGGTCCAGGATGTAGAGGCAGGTGGCGGCCGAGACCCACTCCCGCGCGTGGATGCCACAGTCAATCCAGATCACCGGCTTGCTGCCGCCCGACGATACCTGTAGCGCCGCGCACGGTTATTGTCATTGTTAGTATTATTAACAATTTTAGATAGATTGTACAACATCTGACCTGGCACTCTTATACAATTTGTCTTAATTGATTATATATGTTGACTGTCTTGGCCGCGATAGATTAATTAAAGTCACTTGCCGCCCCCACCGAGTTGAGGTTGTGGTAATAGCAGGTGGGGTGCCTGTCAACACCTTTTAACCTCCGTGTGGAGAGGGGGCTACGACGCCCTGTCCAGGGGTTCGAATCAGACCTGGCACTGTTATACATTAATATTATTATTATTATTATTATTATTATTATTATTATTATTATTATTTTTATTAATATTATTATTATGACTCTTATTATTGTTGTTGCTGAATCTTTCTGTTCTCACATCTATATCCTCAAAATCAAAACGAAGTTGAAGCGTCACGCCGTGACAATGTTACACACACACACACACACACACACACATCATTATTGAGTCCAACAACACACACACACACACACACACACTGTGAAGCCAACAGGGATATCACACCATTGTATATAAACACTTGGACTCTGACGGTCATGCGATGATGTCATTCCCTTAAACTGTGACACGCGGCCTTTTCCCGCAGTCTTTGTTATACAGTTATAACGGTGTGGGAACTTCTGCGCTGAAACGCATTGTTCTCACACCCTCACATCCATTCCTCCAGTCCAGGCACAGTGACATGTGTTCTGCAGCCACTGGGCAGCGGATGCATGGTGCCACGCCTGCCGCCGGGCGCCTTACCTTGGCCACGCGGATGTCCCGGCTCTGGTAGGTGGTGCCCGCCGAGTAGGTCGTCACCAGCGAGGAGTCTGCCTCCACGCCGTCCAGAATGGAGTAAATCTGTCACCGGCCACAAGGATGAGGGAGAAAAACACACCAAAGCTGGATGAGTATACATAGTCTGTGGACGCAAACATTTGGACCAACGATCAATGGTCGAAGCTTATGTATCATTGTCAGGTCACAACAAAACCTGTCACCAAGACCCATTACCCAGGAGGCCCCGTGCTGTCAGCGCGCCGCGTGAGTCTCACCTCGTCCAGGCGGTGGTACTTCGTGTGGTCGAAGGTTCGCGGCAGAGTGTCGGCGCGGAGATGTTCACTCATCTGCTGGTCAATGACTCTGCCGGAAAGCACGAGTACTTTTCAGCCTCGAGTATAAGGCAGCTCCATATATACACAGGTGATACACAGGCAAGGCGTGAACCATTCACGGCCACTCAAGACAACTTACGCTTGCACGTCCTCAATCTTGGTAATGTGGGGCACGCGGTACTTCTGCAGGGTGCTCAGCAAGGGCCTGAGGCTCCTGGGTGGCACCAGCAAGTCCAGGGGCACGCCGGGGGTACGCGAGTGCGTCCATTCCTCCAGGCGATGTTTCTCCACCAGGGAGACCAGTAAGTCCACCTCGGCCTGAGTGGAGGGCCGCGCGCTGACCAGCCGATACCTGCAGTGAGGGAGAGACGCGCCACAACCCTGTCCTGTTAACTGTTTACCATTGCGTGAATCCGTCAATCTTCCTATGAGGACTGTGGTTCTTAATTATCTATTCATTCGCTGCAGCGAGCGTCCCTGCACGCTGGAGACCTAAACGTTATTCACAAGATAAACTTTCTGTTCTTAGCTCAAGTTGTGAAAAATGCAATTGCATGTATAGTATTAATTAAGAGTAGTGACTGTAGGTGAGGGAGGCAAGGCAATCTTTTCACGCGGCACCATGCGTGTCGCCAGGACGCCCAACACCCGCCACAGCCACCACGCCGCGTGTGTCGCCAGGACGCCCAACACCCCGCCACAGCCACCACGCCGCGTGTGTCGCCAGGACGCCCAACACCCGCCACAGCCACCACGCCGCGTGTGTCGCCAGGACGCCCAACACCCCGCCACAGCCACCACGCCGCGTGTGTCGCCAGGACGCCCAACACCCCGCCACAGCCACCACGCCGCGTGTGTCGCCAGGACGCCTAACACCCGCCACAGCCACCACGCCGCGTGTGTCGCCCGGACGCCCACACCCCGCCACAGCCACCACGCCGCGTGTGTCGCCAGGACGCCCAACACCCCGCCACAGCCACCACGCCGCGAGTTCCCCGTGGTGAAAGTGTAAGTGTACGCCTTGCAGCTTATATCATGCAGTGCATGATATACCCACGTATAGGATGTCTGATATATGATGCTTGCATAGAATTACGAAAACTTCCCGGGGCATTGACGTAAGTAACATGTATTTGCTCCCCAGGCCAGACAGACGGACACTCGCCACTGATCACCCCAGGGTCAGGGGGCGGGGGTGTTATTATATTATTTATATATCGTTATTATATAGCGATAATGATAATGATGGTAATACTACTACTGATAATAATAACAATAGTAAGAGTAATAATAATAACAAAAAATATTATTGCATAAATATCTAGGGGAGTTAGTGAAACCTGGCAAGGCGTCACCGCAGAGTTTTTCAGCCACACTAGCTTCGCTGTAGCGACGCTCACCCTCGCGGCCGAGCTTCATGTTAAAGCGAAGGCCGAGCCTCAAGTTAAATATTTGACAGTTCTCCCTTGTTGTCTCTTGGCTCACGCCCCCCTATGGAGGCGCGCCCCCCAGATGAAGAACCACTGGTATAAAGTTAAACTTATTCAAATGACGTAACTTTACAGACACACACATATATATATATATATATATATATATATATATATATATATATATATATATATATATATATATATATAATATATGTATATATATATATATATATATGTATATATATTATATATATATATATATATATATATATATATATATATATATATTATATATATATATATTATATATATATATATATATATATATATATATATATATATATAGATATAGATATAGTTTTTTAGTTAAGAGTGTAGTTGTCTCGCTGTAGGTATATAGAAGAAAGAAAGAGAATGAAAACTATACAGAATTGTAAACAATAAAATAAATTAAAATATAAATAAATATCTCCAATTCTAGGAGGAAATATAAACAAGAATAATATTTTGTTTTACTAAGAAAATCTATAATAATATAAGCGAAAGTGTGTCTGTCTGTCTGTGTGTGTGTGTGTGTGTGGTATAGGTTCCGCCCCCGTGGCGCAAACACCTCATATGGCACATTTTGGAATCAGGTTGACCAGGGAAGGTCATAAGCCCACTTATGAGATGATCCGATCACTTTTTTTTTTTTTTTTTTTTAGCAGCCTATTAGCGAGAATTGTGAAAACAAAAGTGGGTTGCGAGAATTGAGGAAGCCTTGATGTAGGGTGATGGGTAATGGGTGAGTGAATGGGTGGGGTGATGGGTAATGGGTGTGGGGTGATGGGTGAGTGAATGGGTGGGGGGTGATGGGTTGGGGTGACGGGTGATGGGTGAGGGAATAGATGGGGGGGTGATGGTAATGGGTGAGTGAATGGGTGTGTGGTGATGGGTAAGGGGTGAGTGAATGGGTGGGGGTGATGGGTAATGGGTGAGTGAATGGGTGTGTGGTGATGGGGAATGGGGTGAGTGAATGGGTGGGGGGTGATGGGTAATGGGTGAGTGAATGGGTGTGTGGTGATGGGTAATGGGTGAGTGAATGGGTGGGGGGTGAGTGAATGGGTGGGGGGTGATGGGTAATGGGTGAGTGAATGGGTGTGTGGTGATGGGTAATGGGTGAGTGAATGGGTGGGGGGTGATGGGTAATGGGTGAGTGAATGGGTGTGTGGTGATGGGTAATGGGTGAGTGAATGGGTGGGGGGTGATGGGTAATGGGTGAGTGAATGGGTGTGTGGTGATGTGGTAATGGGTGAGTGAATGGGTGGGGGGTGATGGGTAATAAGTGAGTGAATGGGTGGGGGGTGATGGGTAATGGGTGAGTGAATGGGTGGAGGGCGATGGGGAATGGGTGAGTGAATGGGTGGGGGGGTGATGGGTAATGGGGAGTGAATGGGTGGGGGGTGATGGGTAATGGGTGAGTGAATGGGTGTGTGGTGATGGGTAATGGGTGAGTGAATGGGTGGGGGGTGATGGGTAATGGGTGAGTGAATGGGTGTGTGGTGATGGGTAATGGGTGAGTGAATGGGTGTGTGGGTGATGGGTAATGGGTGAGTGAATGGGTGGGGGTGATGGGTAATGGGTGAGTGAATGGGGTGGGGGGTGATGGGTAATGGGTGAGTGAATGGGTGGGGGGTGATGGGTAATGGGTGAGTGAATGGGTGGGGGGAATACATACATTTCTACATCCATGATTTCAGGAAAGTTAGAAGGGGCTATCTGGAGAGTCCATGTTTGGTGGGCCGAAGGCCCACCAAACACAGGTGGTGGGCCGAAGGCCCACCAATAGCCCTCCGCAGGAGCTAGCCAAAAAGTCCGCCCGGAGGGCGGCTTTGCGGCTAGTATACTATAAATTGCATAAATATACTAATAAGGCGCCACTCACCCGTGGTAGGTGGTGGTGGTGGCGGTGGTGGAGGCGAGGCAGGCCGCCCCTAGCAGCAGCAGCAACACAGCGGCACGCATCATGGAGGACTGCCGAGGCTGTCCCGCCGCCGTGGCTTTTATACCGTGCACACATTTCCAAGCAAGATAAGAAGCTACAGTGACGCCTGTGACCTACTTGTACTGTACCCTAATCCTTTCGTCCCATCCTGGTATAGTTACGTGTATCTGTTGGAGGTCAGCGGAGGTCGCGGCCTTGGAGCCAGCCTCGGGGTGACGCGAGCCACGCGTGTGTACAGGGAACATTTTGTCCTTTGATATAAACCGAACGGCGGATTCTCGAGACTCGCTAAGGTTGTTATTCTACTGGTAACAAAAAACTTTATTATAAAATGTATAAAATGTTAGGATGGAAAAAGGACAGAATGAAAATTGAGATGGATGAAGCAGAACTATATCATCCATTCCTGCATTTCACTAAGGTACAGTTAGTTGTTCTCATGCTTCAGTCAGTGGTGGAGTGCAGGAATGGGCTGTACTGTATTTCATCCAATGCCCAATTCCAATGACATCCCAATTCTTGTAGCTGTCATTTTTGCATCTCTACAGCTGTATCAATTTAGATTTTTTTATTTTTATTTTTTTTGTGACTAGTTTTTGAAATGTTTTCACACATATACTATATTTGCCCGCTTTGAAAGTTGGTAAGTCCGCTGCGTGGATTGCAATCGTTTGATCAGCGAGCTCAGTTCAGAGCTTAGTCTGTAGCCTTCCATCTTTCGCAAGGCATTTCAGGACAGGTCTTTGAAGTCGTCAGGACTAGAGCAACATTTTGGTGTCTTATTCATCCTTCTCCATTATGGGGACTCCATGGAGAAGAAAGAAAAATATATAACGATTTTAGCTTTTTTCGATCAGCGTGTTTCTCAATTTTTCAATACAAATGAGCTGGGATCCGCTAGGGGATAGCTGTGTGTTTACGATAGACATTAGGCAGGGCTCTCGGTACATATTTTTCTTCTTCTGCTTTTCACCTTTGCTTTGGGTGCTTGGGACTGTTGGTTTGATGACTGGTCTGTACTCTGGGACTGAGAGTGCTGTGAAGTGTGGGGGAGGTGTATCCAGCTTCTTTCCTGTGAATACAGAAGTGAGGCAAGGGTGTGTCCTTACCCCATCCCTTTTCAACACTTGTATGGACTGGGTATTGTGCAAAGTTGTAGATCAAAGTGATTGTGGAGCATCCCTCAGCAACACCAAGATCACTGATCTTGTTTTTGCCGATGATGCAGTAATCTTTGCTGAGTCGCTGGAGGTCCTGGTGATGGCTCTCGAGGCGCTGCACGAAGAGGCAAAGCCTTTGGGACTGGAAATTTCTTGGCTTAAGACCAAGGTCCAGGTGTTTGGAGGCTTACTAGATGAAACATTATAGTCTCTTCATGCGTGC